>JBBPUA010000388.1:0-19177 GCA_038094355.1 Afroboletus lepidellus | reverse complement strand
CTGTACTCAAATAACTCTAACTCCGACCAGTTTCTGTCTACTCGAGCCCTACACTCTTGACATATTAGTAGGTAACTAGTTGTCAACTAGTTAGCTCGGCAAGTAATTTGAGACCTGCTATGGTCTTCAGCTCAGTGGCAGCAAAGAAACGCCCAGGGCTATCAGAATATATTTAGACGACCGAAAACAGGGAAACCAAGAATCACCAACCATGCGTGCTTTCCATGTCCAAAGGGCAAATAATCGATGCCAGTGGTGACGAATTGATACTTCGCCCCTTCGTCTCCTGCCTTGGCCTGCATTTCAGCAAATCGGAATGGCTCGAATGTATTGGCGTTCTCGTAGAACTGTTCTTCGTAGTGTAGGCTTTGGGCAGGGAAGCTGATCACAGTTTCTTTTGGAATGAACGTGCCGTCTGAAAGCGTCAAATCCTTCATGGCCATGCGCCCAATGCTCACTGATCCGTCAGGGCGCCTGCTTTGATAAGTGATCAGAGACACTCACGAGCAAAGATGCCTTCCATCCGCTGACTCTCTTTGAGGAAGCTATCGACTTTATACATCTGGTTCACTGCAGCTTTCGACCATCCCTCCTTCTCGACGACTGCTTCGACTTCCTCGCGGAGTGGTTGGACATATTGTGGATACGTCGCAAGGTAGAACAGAGCATGAGTGATGTTCTATAATAATACACATATCAAGTCGAGATTGGACCACTGAAAGTAAACTGAACGCACCGTGCCGATTGTCTAATGAAGGTCGATCATAAGACCTCCGTGGATAGACCAACGACAGAACAATGCCACTCACGTTAATGGTAGCAAAGTTGACAACCAACAGACGAGTCGTCAACGTTTTTGCCGTCAGCTGCTGGAAATCTGCTTCTTCAATAAACCATGATATGAGATCGTTCTGGCAGAGACAACAGTGAATCCTTTGAACTGGCAAAAAAAAGTTAACACACGGGCTTTTCTGACCCATAATCCTTCCAATGTGCCAGTCGTTCTTCGATTATTGGACCGGCATGCTTCAAACCACGCGCAGTATCTCGACGGATGGCCATGAAGAAACGCGCAACCAGGCTGCCAGTTTGCTTAAGCGTAGCCCTTGTGTAGGGAATCAAAGCATCTTACGGTCTTATAAACTCAGGAAACAGCCCGAGTATAAGTCCCGTTGTCAATGTATTAAAGGAATATCGGATGTTGAGATCGATCCAGTTTGGGTTGCGACCTGAATCAATGGGCTGAGAAGACCGAGCGCGCAAATGAAAGGAATCGTACACAAAGGGAAGCCCACAAATACTCTGTTGGTGGACCTGCAGGCGACTTTCTGCATGGACTTGAATGCCGGGACACCCTTCCACTCTGCGCGTTGGATTTATCTAAACACAGAACGACAGCAGCAAGTAGAATGCCTACCGTCTCCTTTGAGATTGAGAATATCTTCAAAAGCGCTCGTAATCTCTTCTCTTATCTCGGGATACATCGTCGCAATATTCCGAGTCAATTGCGAGCGAATGGCCGGAAGATGATATGGGTCAGCGTGGACCTCATCCCCAAACGTATAGCGGGTGTTGAGCCGCTGCGGGCATGCAGTAAGAAACAGTCCTCGGAACCGAATAACCAGCGCTCACGTGGCGCAGGGCTGCCGTGAAGGAAAGCTCGTCCTCCGGCGCTTTCCGAATTTCTTCCAGATGTTCGCGGCTGTTCAGAATAAGCAGCCAACCGTACATGTCTGCGACCTTGAATGGTGCGGGCTTGTGCTATACAATATAGTGTCAGCATTTGGAAAGTTGGCGAAACATAAACCAACCTTCTCATACCCTTCTTGTACGATGCGTGGTCCGCGCGTGAGAAACTTGAAACCAGCCCCTAAGGAGCCAAGTATGCCATTGCATCCAACCGTAGGGAACGCGTCAAGCTAGCGAAGCGATTCGAAAGTCAGCATGGGTGCGACAGGTCTCACTCATTGACTCACGTTTGGGCGCCAAGAGAGCCTTGCAATGAGAACAACGGCAGCGACAATCCAGATGGCACCATAGATAGGACCTGAAAACCCCACCTGCGGCTCTAGTAGAGAATACATATCGAGCAGAGGTCAAAAGCAGTGAATCACTTGAATCCACTACTTAAGCCATATATATGCATATATGCCCCTCGTCCTGATTCGATGAGAACGGGGACCACCAACCACGGGGCCATCCATATATGACGTTGGTCCGCACGCCAGAAGCACTTGTGTCAGTTGTGCGGGATCTGACTTTTAGGAACGTTGATTGCCATCCGCAGAATCACCCTGGGAAAAGAAGTGACACAGAAGGTACACCAGTGGTGATTATTTCTTCCATTGAAGTTCTAGTTGTTGTTCATCTTCCTGGAGGACAAACTATACCGAGACCTAGGGATCCTAATCAGTGACAAGATGTTGTATTAAACAAAACATCGATACACTTTTCCATAGCTATTAGAGGGTAAATTACTGCCACGAGTGCCAATGGATCACTTATGCGCGTCCTCCTTAACTAAGCCAATGGCGTGAGGGTCAGATATCAAGAGAGTTATCACCGCACCGCTACCGATCCATTAGGTCCATTACCAAATCCCTTGGAATTCTGTGTGATATTCATTAATTGGCGAGTTGTCAATATATTGATAACGCCTTCGACAGATAGCGTTGTACGCCGATATGCGCACACAACTTTAATCGTATATTGATGATCTATGGGTGTCGAAAGAACAATTTATGGCGTGAATATCCGTCGACTCAGAGTGGTCTGCAAATTTATCTCGTTGGAGATCGTGGGTATTGCGCCGAACTCTGCGACTTCCCCGATCACGAGGGACAGAAGCCAACGTACGTATCGAACGGAACTGTGGCGTTAAGTCAACCAACATCGCCGCGTATGATCTAGAAGGGTGTGTATAAACGATATGAACGCCAACTAAACAACGGCATACCGTGTCGATAGAAGTGCCAATCAGATAGTTGGGTATCAAGAGCAGACTTTATTTAACCACAAAATACGGGCATACATTCATAAAACTTCTGCGAAGTTGGTTAGACCCGCAATGAGTGGCGTAACAAAACAACCACCAGTTGGATTGGGATGTACAAAACCAAACAGAAGAGAACCCACGATGCGCTCGGCAGTTCGTCAGGGTTCAAAATGCTAAATAACACGGAGTTCAGCGAGTTAGGTACTATGGTTTAATCGATGCAATGGAATGTACATTTTAATTGACATGCGACCGCAGCCTCGATGGATGAGTTTGTCATTGTCCTTGATGCGGCGCAGAGTATCTAAAACACACATGAAATTTCAGTACCACCAGGACATAAATCTCTCAAGAATGACCTGTCATAGTGTCCATCGCCTTCTCAGAGACCTCATGCATGTGATGGTGACAAGGAACTCGAGACGGCCGGAAAAGATGTCGACGTTTGTTCCAGGTCGTAACTCAAGTCCTCGTATCGGAAGAATGGTGCAGTTATCTGTTGCAACCGTCAAGCATTTGGCTTGTAAGTGAGACTCTGCAGAGATAATTATATTTGCCCATTGTTCCACTAGAGCGCGGCGAACATAAACCTAAACATCAACCAAATCAGCAAACCCTAAAGCAGGAGCAAGGAGAAGCCAACGCGAAAAAGTAGCTGCACACTCGTTGGTGATGACAGTAGCCTAGCCTCGGAACGTGAGCAAAAGTAAGCGGCATCTGTGGTTCCAAACAATACCAAAGATTGGACAGTCTTCCTCCTGACCCCCCTCTGACGACATCGCAGACCCATCAATCACAATCATTCCCCTATATACGCCTGCAGACTCGGTGAAATTGACACCTTACTGACTGCAGATCGCCGTGGGGTCATCCTAAATCATTCATGTCATGTTGACCTTGCTTCTCCGACACCTGCAAGATCGTGACGCTGAGCCATTGAGCTATGGCTGGTTAGGCGATTTCGATAAATCCGTATTCTGACCGTCAAGTACATCATCATCGCTATCCAGTCTTGTGCGTGCTTGCAGTCGCGGATCATTGACTCGCCTGTCAGCTGACGAATCAATCCTGTAGCCTCTTGACATGTGCCAACTGGCTGTTCCATTGACCCGGAAACGGCACACTTGTATTGGTGTTCTGTGTCACAGTGCTACCAGCAGTCCCCGAGTCAACTACCATCCCATAGGACTCTCCGGGTCAGTGATGCCGGCTATCACCTGAAGCACCTCTGCCATTTTTTTTCCTTTTTCACTAGAACCGCGGGGATGAGCTGTGCACCAAATAAGGGGTTGCAGGCTTCGTGCGCCAACATTGCCCAAAACAGGTTCCCCAGTTTCTTTACTCCGGAAGTACGTGTCGGTTATAGGCTACTTATTATGAAGCTAAAGGAGGTGATGATCATAGTACCCATGCCTCCCCTCCATGCACCCTTTGGCTAGTTTCTTTAGGGGCGAAGAAGCCATTTCCGCTATCGCTACCGTCCATCTATACGAAGGCAGACAATGGCTTGGATGGTATAACTGCCCGGGAACATTCTCGTTCGCTGCGCGCTTTGCAAGCATGGCAAACCCTCGTGCTTGGGACGGATTGTTTTCACCAAAAGCCCACCACCTGTCTTATTGGGGCTAGGCCTCGATGGCAAAACCGGCCCCAACTATATGGCGGCCTTATCCGGGACCACGGTCCACACAGGCCATCTGGCATACCTCGCCATAAAGCGGAGCAAGGAGGTGATGGAAGTGCTAGTTCCAGGGAGGTTGACGAATCCGATCGACATTGCATACCTTGTCATGGGCCCGGTGGACTACAACACACCCATCAGACGGCTAGGCCTCAAGTACGCCCTGAGTGGGCTCATCATGGTACAGCTTCTCCATGATTTTGCTCGGGATGGTTTCGAGTGGCTTGGCCACTTTGGTTGCGGGAAGGGGACGAGTCATGATCAAGAAGGCTGTGAGGAATTCGGTGACAGATCCTCCTCCTGGGATACTACTTGGAGAAGACAGTGTAGTGGTGATCAAGGGCGATGAAGGTGGGGTGAATGCTATCACGAGAGCGCGTTTCGAACTGGATACCGAACTGGAGAGGAAAGGGGGGCTTCGTCGGGGCCTTGACCAGAGCTACACCGCTATGGGTGTCGTGTGCCTCTTCCTCTTCACTACCCAGTTCATTCTACAACTTCTCCTTATCCCTCAGGGAACGCTGTTCGGCCAGACCATGTTCATCATCTCTCTCAGCGCCTCATGGACATACAACCACTACTTTTCCTCGTTCGATACGGAGAAAATTCAAGCCAAACTCCTCTTTCAGACGCTCGGGAGTCCGCAGGTGTATGTATCGGTTCCGCGTTGGGACGAGGGTGACGATGGCGGTGTTGTGTCTCTTGCTATTTGACGATGTCATAGACTCTTGCGTCCAAGAGGGCCAGGATTGTCGTCTTGGAATCCTGAACGCGTCTCGTGGGGTGTGGAAGAAGTGGATGGACAAGGTCGTAGAGCAGCTCATGAACGTCGACGACATGTCGTTGTCATGGTTGACGATTGACGAAAAGGGCGAGGACGAGTTCCTTTCCGATATGGAGCGAGCATTGCCATACACACTCCTCGAGGACGCGCGGGCGGCGTTCAGGTTGTATTTTGACAACTGGACGATGTACTGTACCAATAGTAGCACGCTGGCAGCTACGGGGTGACCAGGGTCTTGGGCGTCGAGTCAGGTCTGACTTGGACGCTTCTGGCGAGATTGATATGATCCCAGCTCGTGCGCTGTTCCGGACTTGTTTCAATCGATCGTCGACTCGTCTGGCGTCTGTCCACCATCGCACACGCGCAATGTCCACCGCAGAATCGCTTGCCGCAGAGATCACGCAGCAGACGGCGCTCGTCAACGAGCTCAGACTACAAAATACCGACCCAACTGCGCTCGACACTGCCAAAAAGAAGCTTGGCGAGCTCAAGAAGTCCTTAGCTGAGGCCGGAAAAGTGGCAGCGGGGTCGGGTGCAAGCGACAGCAAAGATGGGAAGAAAAAAGAGCGACTGTTGCTCAAGACCGCCAAGGTGAACCTGGCGTCGCGCTCTCTCCCGATCGATTCGAGATTGACTTTTTTTTCTCCCGGATTTCCTAGGGCACGCGGGATTATGGACCCGCCGAGATGTTCTGTCGGGAACACATCGAGCGAATAGTCAAGGACGTGTTCACATCGTACGGCGGGGGATGTCTCGACACGCCCGTGTTCGAGCGCAAGGACGTGCTGACGGACAAGTACGGCGAGGACTCCAAGCTCATCTTCGATCTCATGGACCAGGGCGGAGAACAGCTTGCGCTGCGGTACGACCACACGGTCCCGCTCGCGCGATATATCGCCATGTTCGGTGCAACGGTACAGGGCAAGATATGGCAGGTGGGTAAGGTGTACCGGAGGGACAACCCAGTCATGTCCAAGGGGCGGATGAGGGAGTTCATGCAAGCGGTGCGTCGTGTCCACTTGCTAGTCAACCAAGCTACACTATATTCGCTAGGATTTGGACATCGTCGGCGCGTGGGACCCGATGATTCCTGATGCGGAGATTGTCAGTTTACTTTGCACCATTCTGACGCGCTTGGACGTGGGCGAGTTCACGGTCAAGGTGAGACAGGTCGATATAGTGATGCCTATATGCACCTGTTCACTGTGCTGCGCGGCAGATTAACAACCGTAAAATACTAGATGGGATTTTCGAGACGTGTGGCGTGCCACCGGAGAAGATACGCACAATCTCTTCTGCCGTGGACAAACTAGACAAAGTATCCCCCGCGAAAACCTTGCTTTGCATTGGCTTACTCAACTTTGACCACTAGCTACCTTGGATGGAGGTGAAGAAGGAAATGACAGACGAGAAAGGGCTAAGCCCCGAAGTCGCGGATAAAATCGGGGAGTATGTAAAACTAAAAGGTTGATGTTTCGTCAGTCTGTATCAGCTTTTAGTTGACGAAGGGCTGAGCAGGAGGACCATCCCTGCTTGTCCAACTCAAAGCCGACGAGACATTAATGTCCAATCCCAGTGCAAAAGACGGCATCCTTGAGATGGAAATCTTGTTCACGCTCTTAGAAGCGTACAAGGTCCTTGATAAAGTATGCAAAGTATACTGACCTCGATTGCGCATCGTTCTCATGTGTTGACAGATTTCGTTCGACATGTCGCTAGCGCGCGGTCTTGATTACTACACTGGAATCATTTACGAGGCCACGGTGGCAGCCTCGGCACCCCCTGGTTTCACCCCCAACGGTCCTATATCAACACCGTCGGAAACGCCCGCCCCTCCACCTCCGAAAAAGAAGGTCAAAAAATCAAAGACCGAGGATGCAGAGGACGAGGAAGAGGTGGACGAGTCTCAAGTAGGGGTCGGCTCCATCGCTGCCGGAGGGCGATATGACAATCTCGTGGGCTCGTTTGCCTCCGCCGCTGCAGGGGAGGGAAAGAAGGGTGCACAGTGCCCGTGCATTGGCGTTAGTATCGGGCTCGATCGGATATTCGCGCTGGTGTGGCCCAAGTGGGGCGACAAGGGCATGCGGAGCAAGGAGACGATGGTCTACGTGATCGCGGTAGGCGACGGACTGCTCGAGGAGCGGATCAGACTGGTTCAGGAGCTCCGAGAGGCAGGTATCAAGGTGAAGTGTCGTCTCTTTTCTGACACGGGGTACTGATTCCCATTTAGGCGGATTTCTTGGCGAAGCGAAAACCAAAACTGCCGGCGCAGTTCGCGGCGGCAGAAAAGGATGAAGTTCCATTCGACATTTTGATTGGCGGCGACGAGCTAAAGCAAGGCATGGTCGTTGTCAAAGAACAAAAGTGGGAGTTTGTCGACGGGAAAAAGATCAAGGTACAGGCGACAGACCAGGGCACTAAGGTCAAACGGGAGGAACTCGTCGATTGGATCAAGCAGACGTCGACGTACCTTGGCTGGTCGAGTGGTAGACTTATCTAGATCGAGAGGGACTTTGTATTCTTCACCTAGATATACCATAGATGCTAGTCAACGCCGGTCAAAAACACCAGCTGAAGTCATCCGCTTGGACGAAAAATGAAGGCGAAATTAATGGTATGTACAAGGATAATGAAAGCTACTCAGTCAACCTTCTTCTGAACATGACTTTGGCACGAGGATCGGGTACATTCGCATGACCAACATGCCAGCTACGCGGGAGCGGCGCGCCATCCTCCAATTTGACGTCGTACTCCGTAACGATGTGCGCTAGCACGGTTTTCAGCATAATGGCAACGTAGAAACGTCCTGGACTATCAGAGCGTCAACCATTCATGAAAGACGTGACATCAAGACCCGTACCACGCATGCCTACCGTGTCCAAAGGGCAGATATTCCGTGGTGGTTGAGGTGAATTGATACTTGCCTCCCTCGTCGTCCTCTTCTGACATCTCAGCGAATCGAAAGGGCCCGAACGCGTCTGCGTTCCTGTAGAACCTCTCGTCGTGGTGTATGCAATCCGTGACGGTGCCAACTATCGTTCCCTTTGGTATGAACGTTCCGTCTGAAAACTTGACATCTTTCATGGCCTTCCGTACAACACTCACTAGTGGTCGAGCGGTCACGTCGCACGCATCGTCGACAAAACACGGAGAGACTCACGAGCACCCACGCCTTCGATCCGTTGGCACTCCCGGAGAAAGCTGTCAATTTTGCGCATCTTGGCAACCGAAGCCTTTGACCACCCTTCCTTTTTGACAATGGCATCGACCTCCTTCGGAGCGGTTGAAGGTACTGGGGATTCGCGGCAAGGCAGAAGAGCGCATGAGTGAAACTCTACCATAAAACACGCACACGTCGAGATGAGTCAGAATTGGCTTCCATTTGGACGTACGACAGTAGTCGTCTGATGCAAGTCGTTCAGCCGGGTCCTCGTACCTAGGGACGTGAGCACTCACATGAAGGGAAGCAAAGTTGATGAACAGCACGGCACTTGTCAAGCGCCTCATTGTCAACTGAGGGCTTTTTGCTTCTTCCATGAACCACCAGAAAAGGTCCATCTGAACAAAGGAATAATCAGCAGCTTCGAATCGTAAGGAAAGAAATCGACAAACCGGCTTTTCTTCCATATCGTTGTCCCTGTCGTTCAAACGCCCCAGTCGTGCTTCGATTATCGGAGCGAGATGTTTCTCAGAGAGCCTGATGTCTCGAGCGACGTCCGGAAAGAAGTAGGTTGCCAAACTGATCATTCCTATCTGGCTCTCTTCGAATAGGTGATCGAGGTGGCTCACGGTCTGACGAATTTAGGGAACAGATTCAGGAAAAACCCTGTCTTGATAATATTAAGGGCATTCTGGATGCAGAGGTCTGTCCAATCTGCATTGCGGCCTACGGCGGCGAGTTTAGGAAACACAGAAGGGATATGTGTGGAAAATAGCATACATAATGGGAGGCCGACGATTACTCTGTTGTTCGTCCTGCAAATGATCTTCTAACAGCATTTGATACCGATACGCACTTCCAATCTGAGCGTTGCCCAGATCAACACGCGACAAATCCTGATCAAACCAGGCGCCTACCGTTGCCCCTGGAATCAAGAATCTCCTCAGATACGGCGACCCTCTCGTCTCTAATGTCAAGATATATCGATCCAAGATTCTTGTTCAATTGTGAACGAATGACAGTGGCGGAATAGGGAATGTCGTGGACCAGATCTTTCATCGTATACCGAAAGTTAAATTGCTACCTCTGACGTTGAAAACGCGTCAGAGACAAACAAATAGGACGGTTGCTCACGTAGTCAATCGCCTCTACGAAAGACAGCTTGTCATCCGGCGCTCTCCGTAGTTCTTCAATGTGTTCACGGCTGCTTAATGACCATCCACCGATATCTATCCGGAATTCTGGATGGCGCAGGCTTGTGCTGCAGTGCCATGCTAGCATGCGCGGGAGAAGCGGACCCGGAACATGGACCTGCCTTGCTGTACGCTTCTCGTATGACGCTCACACCGTCAATGGTCAGATACTTGAAGCCAGCCCATACGGAGCCGAACCAACTGCTCGAACCAACTGCAGAGATTGCGTGAACCTAATGACACAGGCGACTCATCAAGGAGAGAATGCGTTACTGTGGATTATGCTCACCTTGGAAGGCCGGGATGACTTGACGACAAGGACAGAAGCGATGATACACGTGACGCCGCAAAGGACGCCTGAGCTACTCACTAACATATCTGACTGTGGAGAGGTCAGCGGAGCTGGTTGAACAACATGGGCCGTACTAAATATCCTTCATTTGAACTGTCTCATGCAGTAACCCAAGCGCAGACATTCAAACGTGTCGCACCGTGACTCGGAAACAAAATTTCTATCCCGCAACCGTCGCCTCTTACTATTTGTTGTTCAGAACTGTTGACATCAAGTTGACGTCATCTCAGTTTGGCAGAAAGGATTCGAATTGCCAGCCGTAAATAATGCGGAGCTACTAGACTAATCGTCCTACCCTCATCATGTGGTTTAACCAACTGCAAGAGCCATTAGAAAAGATCTCCGGGGTTCAAGTTACCCTCGCTGTCGCCATCGTTACCGCTACAGTCCTCTTCGCGAGGTCCTCCCGGCGCTCCAACGTGAGTAAAGAATCAAGACCTCTTGCAGATCGATACTGATTCAGGGCTCCACGTTGCCCCGCAAGCTCGAAGCATTTCCTGCTGTTGGGTCCAGTGGTTTGTTTGGCTCATGGGTGGCTAGTTTCAAGTTCATGGCCAGTGGTATAGACATGATACAAGAAGGATACGAGAAGGCAAGTTTATTCGCCCCTTGGATCACATATGCCAATATGATGTTTTAGCACAAACATGTGCCATTCAAAGTCCCGGCTAGATACGGCTGGATCGTCGTCCTGAGCAAACCCGAACACCTAGAAGAATTCCGAAGAGCGCCTGAGGAGGAGCTTTCTTTTATCGAAGCCGCAAATGACGTGAGCAAACTATGTACTTATGTTACTTCTTGAATTGGTTTTAATGCATGTCACGACAGCGATCAAGTACTCGCCTTACCCTGGGCAATGAGATCCACGACACGCCTCCCTTTCACGTTACTGTCATTCGCTCACAGCTTACTCGCAGTATCGGAAAACTGTATCCTGAGATCAGGGACGAGATTGTCACTGCGTTCGAGGAGGTCCTGGACCTTAGAGGCGAAGGTGAATAGTCTGCTTTGACGAGCTCTGCCATCCCGTTGATCTCCGAGTCGGAAACTCAGAATGGAAGAGTGTTCCCGCATCAAGAACCATCCAACAGGTTGTCTCCAGATCGAGCAATAGGATATTCGTTGGCCTCCCATTATGTACACCATTCGTTCATTTCTGAGTCCTTCCTGATTCATGCTCCAGGTCGTAATGCTGATTGGATTGATCTCAGCATTCACTGTGCCAGTAACATCATGAAAATAGGACTCAAAATTGCACTTTTCCCAAAATTCACAAGACCGTAAGTCATCTCAGTGACCTGTCTTAGAGTCAAATTTATTCAAATTGACAGTCTGGTTGCTTTTTTCTTCACAGAGATTGATCGAGATGCTGAGCGCGCCAAAAACCATCTCGGTCCAATAATCGAAGAACGCTTGAAACATTTGGACGAACGCGGAAGCAAGTGGACGGAACAACCTGTTTGTTAGATTCTTCTTTCAGATATCGAGGTGCTCACTTTGTCTGCCAGAGTGATCTTATATCGTGGCTCATCGAAGAAGCCGACAGGTCCCAACTAAACGTAAAATGCTTGACAACTCGAGTGCTGGGCGTCATTTTTCCTGCTATTAATGTGACTATAGTCGTTATCCGGTTGCGTCTATCTCTCGAGGGCTGACCTACCGTCTCACAGCCAACTTCTGCAGTATGTACGAATCTATACCTCACAGATCACTCGATCTGACCACTTTCCTGCAGAGCTTTACTCTGGCTCTTTTTTACCTCGCGGCGAATCCTCGGTATATTCAACCCCTCCGTGAGGAAGTTGAATATGTTACAAACAAGGAGGGGTGGTCGAAAGCGGCACTTGGTAGGATGCGCAAGATCGACAGCTTCCTTAGGGAGTGTCAACGTATGGAAGGAGTGAGCGGTCGTGAGCATATATGCATTTGTTACCAGGGGAGACATCTGATTACTTGACTCGTTTTAGTGTCCGTCTCGCGCAAGGCCTTGAAGGACTTCACGTTCTCAGACGGAACTTTCATCCCGAAAGGTACAATGATCGGTGTCGCAACTCGATGTCTACACCACGATGAGAATTTCTACGAGAATGCTCATGTATTTGAGCCCTTCCGATTTACAAAAGAGTCTGTTGGCCGGTACCAATTCTTCTCGACCGCCATCGACTACCAAGTCTTCGGATACGGAAATCACGCGTGGTATGGGATATCCATTCTTCTTGGTAATTCCACCTAGACATCTGATTTTTCAATAGTCCCGGACGATTCCTTGCCGCAACCAACATGAAGACGATGCTCGCTCATATCGTTACAACGTACGACATCAAGCTGGAAGACGACGCAACGCGCCCGCCCAGTTTGCGCTTCGGTATTTCCATTGCCCCTGATCCCTCGGCAAGAGTCTTGTTTAGAAGGAGAATCGATTGAGGAGTCACCGGTTTTCTATACTTCGTCTATGATCTTTGGGCTGCGTTTCTTGAACCCTCAAGGCTGTGTAAACATATGTACTATTACAATGGAACCATTCTACGATTATAGTGGACTTAAAGCCAGACCATTACTCACCGTTGATGGGCCATACTAACATTCCTTTGATGATCTCAAGTGCAGAAATTCGCCTTGTGGTACTGTCGGAAAAGAAATTACGTACGTCCACTCGCGACTGCCAAGCTTGGAAATTCTTATGGTTCAGAACCAATGGTTGGCATGATATCATTCCCGTCATTCTCGATCGGAACCTTGATCGGAACCATCCATATTGATGAAGTGGGCACGCTTTCAGGCGTAAGTAAAGACATCTTGAATGCTGTCAAACAGACCGCGCAAATTGTGCAACATATCAAGCCACACCGTCAGCAAATTCGTGAATTTGCCTGTGGATTCTATCAACCTGCTGCCCAAGTCTCGACGGATCCTGTACAAATGATGGTCCAGATGCTATGGTAAGATTATATTGATGATAAATGGTTTCATTCATGAAAAGACAGTTCGTCGAAGAAAACGGGTCCAGACATCAGTGGTCCCTTATTAATGTTTGTGATGTCCATGTTCTGGTTGCAACGACATTAAGGAACACCATGGCGTCGTAGTCCATGACGAGTCAAGGTTATGACTCACTAGTAATGCCCGTCTCCACACTGACTTATTGAATTGTACGTCCTGTGCAGAAGAAGAATGAGGATCTACACAAGCTTCGTATTTGGAATTTAATGATATTATTCTGACTAGTTTTCATTGACGAGATGCGCAAAGTCGGGCAGAATATGATAATGGCGTCCTCAATCGGTTCAGGAAGTGCTGGACTTTCTGTGTTCCTCCATACAAAAGCACCGCTGGATGAACCTGAATACCGTACACTGTCATTATGTTTCACATGCTCGCAGACACTGAGGCACCCATCAGATGGATCTCATATTTGGGTGAGTGCCTGTTACAGGTCGACTTCGGCGATCGGATCTCTCCGCTCTATCGATATGCAAGCGGTGCTACTAGACCTTTCGTCCTACCCTTATCATGTGGTTCAGCCAACTGCAAGAGCTATCAGAGAAGTCATCCTGGATCCAAGTCATCCTTGGTGTCGCTGCTGCCGCAGTTCTCTTCGCAAGATTCTCCAGGAGACCTAACGTGGGTAAAGAATTAAGATTAGGCCAATACTAACTTGGAGTTTCACATCGCCTCACAAGCTCGAAGCATTTCCTGTTGTTGGATCCAATGGTTTATTTGGCTCATGGAGGGCTGGTTTCAAGTTCTTCGCCAGTGGTATAGACATCGTACAAGAAGGATACGAAAAGGCAAGTTTATTCACCCCTTGGCTCACGCATACCAACGTGGTGTTTTAGCACAAGGATGCGCCGTTCAAGGTCTCGGCTGGGTACGGCTGGATCGTCATTATGAGTAAACGCGAGCACCTAGAAGATTTACGGAGTGCGCCGTACGAAGTGCTTTCTTTTATGGCAGCCGCAAATGACGTGAGCAGTTGACTTATTTCTTTTTTAATGGGTTTCATTGCATGTCGTTGACAGCAACTGAATATTCGCCTTACGCTGGGCGACGAGATTTATGCTATGCCCTCCTTTCATTTTGCAGTCATTCGCTCGCAGCTTACTCGCAATATCGGAACTCTGTATGACGAGATCAGAGACGAGGTTGTCACTGCGTTCGAAGACGTCCTGGATCTTAGGGGCGAAGGTGAGTTCGCTTCGGCGAGGTTTACCATCCCGTTGATCTCCGAGTCGGAAACTCAGAATGGAAGAGTGTTCCCGCATTAAGAACTATCCAACAAGTTGTCTCCAGATCAAGCAATAGAATATTCGTCGGTCTCCCGTTATGTACGTCCTATGTTCATCTCCAGGTCTTCTCCCTGTGTCCCCTGATTCATGCCCCAGGCCGCAACGCTGACTGGATCGACCTCACAATCCAGTATGCTGGCAATATCACCAGAACAGGACATGAAATTGGACGTTTCCCAAAATTGATGAGACCGTAAGCCGTCTCAGTGACATATCTTAGGGCTGAACTCATTCAGACCGTCAGTCTGGTTGCTTCCTTCTTCACAAAGATCATTGTTCAAGCTGCTAAGCGCGCTGAAAACTATCTCAGTCCGATAATCCAGGAGCGCCTGAAACATTTGAACAAGCGTGGAAACAAGTCAGCGGAACAACCTGTCTGCAGTTTCTTTTTCCAGATATCGAGGCATTCACCGTTGTCTACCACAGAACGATCTCATATCGTGGCTCATTGAAGAAGCCGAGAGCTCTCAATTGAACGTAAAATCCTTGACAACTCGAGTGCTAGGCGTCATTTTTCCTGCTCTTAGCGTGAGTATAATCGTTATCTGGTCACGTCTATCTCTCGAGAGGTAACTTATCACTTGCCACAGACGACTTCTGCAGTATGTATGAACACACATCACAGATCACGCGATCTGACCTACGCTTCACGGCAGAGCTTTACTCAGGCGCTTTTCTACCTCGCGGCGAATCCTCAGTATATTCAGCCCCTCCGTGAGGAAGTTGAATCTGTCATCCACAAGGAGGGATGGTCGAAAGCGGCACTTGGTAAGATGCGCAAGATCGACAGCTTCCTTAGGGAGTGTCAACGTATGGAGGGAATAAGTGGTCGTGAGTGTTCATACATTTGTCGAGGCAGGTATCCCACTACTCCATTCACGAGTGTCTGTCATGCGCAAGGCTACGAAGGACTTCACGTTCTCGGACGGAACTTTCATACCGAATGGTACCATGATCGGTGTCCCTACTCGATGTCTGCACCATGACGAGAATCTCTATGAGAATGCCCATGCATTTGTACCCTTCCGATTCACTGAAATTCGAGAGGGGGATGGTGAGGCTGCTGGCCAGTACCAATTCTTCTCAACCGCCATCGACTACCAAGTCTTCGGACTTGGAAAACATGCATGGTATGGGATTTTCAATCTTTTTGATAATGACACTTGAACCTCTGATTTTGCGATAGTCCCGGGCGATTCTTTGCCGCAACCAACATGAAGACGATACTCGCTCATATTGTTACGACGTACGACATCAAGTTGGGGGACGGTGCGACGCACCCGTGTAGTTTGCGCTTTGGTATTACAATTGCACCTAATCCTTCGGTAAAAATCTTGTTCAGGAGGAGGGTTGATTGAGGGATCCGTGCTCCGTTACTTCTATGGGCTTTTGGCTATGTTTCTTGAATTTCCAAAGTCGTGTAAACATACGTAAGTCCTCCGGGCAACTTGAACCCTGGACCCGAAGATGATCTGTCTATTTGAAACACAACATATCGTCCAGAAGGCACGACCGAGACCAACAGTTGAAAAAGTTAGCTATTACAATCTGAAATGTAACTCACAGGGAACGTTGCAGGGATCACCGAGAGACATTACCTTCCATACTCGCCCGATATGCAACCGCTGAACATTCATCATATCCACACAACTGAGCAAATTCAAGTGGGAGACACCAGCGTGAGAGCATGTCGACTTTAGTAGTCTTTGACGACGCAGACCAAAACGTTCGACAGTGTTATTTGTTCCTTTCGTCTTCTCGCTATTATATTCTGTAGTGCATAGAGTACTGTAGCTTTAAGCTTCACCCTTTTATGTATGGTATAATACTGTCCTCCAAGTCCCTCTGTTTCGAGATCAAATTAGTAGATTGGCTAAATAACAGTTACTAGTACATCAAACTACATACCACTACAAGAAACAAAATTGTCACCGTCACCGTCGCTGTCGCGGTACCACCGCTGCCATTGTGGTGTTGCCATCGCCACTGTGGCACTGATGCCGCCCCCATAGTGTCATTGCAGTACCATCGCGTCGCTAAAGCGCTGGTGGTGTTGGTGGTTTTGCCGCATCCTCGCCGTCCTCGTCTGCGTGGTGCCATCGCAGCAACGGCTACAGCGCCATCAGCGTCATCGTCATTCTCTTCCTCGTCTTCGTGGTACATCGCAGTGATGGCGACGTCGCATCGTCCCCCTCGTCCTCATTTCCACAGTTGTGGTGGGAGTGGCGTGGTGCCACCATACGTCACGTTGTCGTCGTGGGCCACATCATCTCACCCTCTACGAACGGTCAGGGGAGGTGGTGGACGGACAGCTGGGCTCGACGGAGATGGTTGGGGTGACGCTCGAGCTTTCGGGCTCGAAATAACGTAGTCACTGCTGCTGCTACTGTGGTCATTAGGGCGTTGCCTCGTGAGGCATCGTCTTCATGGTGGTGGTGATGGCGCAGTGCGTCACCATTGCCGTCGTCCTAGTGGTGTGTGATGGCACAGCATCATGTTGTCACGTTCGAGCACTTGAACTCGAAACGACGTGAAGGGAGCAGACCAGTTGAGAAGACGAACAAGCGGTTAGGACTCGATGGACACAGTTGGAGGAGCAAACGAGCGACTAGGTTCGAACGGCGTGGAGGTAATGGTGGAAAGATCGGGCTCGACGGACGCAGGTGGAGTGACGAACAAGCGATAGACGATGTGGTGGGGCTGGTCAGAGTACTGTAGCCTTCTGTATGGAGGCAACCGTAACACGTAACGCAGGGGTCGTTGCGTTGCTAAAAATAATGCCGTAACGAGGGCTTGGTTGCCAAAGTCCTGGCATGTAACGCAGTTTATTCACACCTCGGGCACGATTAGACAAGTGTCAACAACTTATTTAGTACTTGGCCGTAAACAGATTCCGCCATGGTTACAGGGCGAGTTTGCAATAAATATTTGAATACATTCTCGGAGTCTGTATTTTACTATGTTACAGAAACCTATCCATTAAAAATAGTATAAATAAATTACTCTAAAATACCCGAAATAATAATCAAGGGTCTGTCGCCTTCGTATATCAAAATACAAATCATGAATAAGATGTAGACAAAGTTGGAGTTATGAACCCTGCTAGTGTTATTTAATATGTCCCACTAACATCTTAGCATACAAATTCAGATTTTGTTTGATCAGCAGATTTAGATAATGAGCACAATACTTATTCAGAGTATGATAGAAGGATAGCATGAGAAAACTTATCCATTAACAAATTCTACCTGTGTTGTAGGATAAGTGCGAGTGGCCCACTGAGCGGCCAGTCAGAGGACCGGTCAGAGGGCCAGTCATGAGGGGGGAGCAGGCCGACACACTCATGGATGGTACAAGTCCTGCTTTGTCGTCAGATCAAGACTGAGACTAAGGCTTGGCACATATGTACTAATATGTGGGTAGCATACCGGTGATTGATGGGCAGTAATTCTACATGGTGAATAAGGAAATTACAATAGTGACCAAAAGGGAGAATAACTGTTATCATCAGAAGTCTTGTACTTGTATTAGTTACGACTTTGTACTACTTTTGTGAGGGTGCCAACAGTCAGTGAGATTCTAATATATAGGAGGAATGTACACAGCAAAAATACAACCAACAACTCTCTTCGTCATGGTACTATGCATCTGTACCACCTGCGGGAAGACAGGCAGGGAAGTCAGTAAAGAAGAGAAACGTAACCATGAACGCAACGATCAGAGCCATTACAACCAGTCACAACATTGTGGTGGGCCACCTATTGGGGTAGACATGCATTTATTTCTTGTTCCAGTTGCTTAATATCTCTATAGACAACCTCAGAAGGGAGATGCTCACCAGATGAGTCTCTTGAAGAGATTGCACGAGAGATTTTCAAGATGACCTTGCGAGATGAAACAATGACCGCCGAACAGCAGAATGAAAGGGTACATCAAAAGGTGAATATGTTTATTCATCTTGATTCAGTTGCTCAATATCTACATAGACAAACCTTGAGGAAAGCCACCTACCATGCGTGTCTATCAACGAGATCACACAAAACATCAATAGGATGTCCTTGGAAGAGAAACCAACAATGGCAACGCACATGAAACCTGTTGCCATGGCAACGTCGAATCTACAATCAGACAGCACACCATATGATGTATACGTGATGCTTGCCCTTATTGACCACAAGTTGCACGAACGGACGAAGAAGGTTTCCACTTTGGTAGACAACCTAGGTGCAGAAGGAGGACAAGGAATTGCTCTAAAATTGATCGAGGATGAGTTATGTTGGTTGATGAAGCATAAACAGATAGTTGTACACCAAGAAGTTATAGCAGATGAAGTGAATGAGCTACTGCATAGCGAATTGATCCGAAATATGAATGAGGTTCATGCTGCGTTAAGAAGCATCAAGGTGACATTGGAGGCTTGGACTCCAGAAGACGTTGATGCAAGAAATCAGGCAGCATGTTATGGGTCTAACCCGGATGCCCCTATTCAATGGACTTATATGATTCTTTTTCATTTTCTTATCTTATCTTTCTTCTTATCTTATCTAATCTCGGAGATTGCCAGTGGCATCTCTTGATCTATGCCTTATCTCCATCAGCGCTGCCTCATGGGTTGTCGCTTCTATGTTTCACTCCTTCACACCTTTATGTTTCACATCTCTCACATGCTTCACCTTCATCACTCGTTTCACTGGTGAAACATGTTTTGATCATGCTTCTCTTCCAT
>JBBPUA010000387.1:780-19215 GCA_038094355.1 Afroboletus lepidellus | reverse complement strand
ATTATTGATTTCTTTTGCAACCTGTGCAGCAAACTGGAAATCTCAGTATAGGAAACCAAGGTTCCCTACAGTTACATCAGACAATTCCCCACTTTCTAGATAGTCCTTGACCTCATCTGCATTGTCGTCTCACAATCCAGTCATGTCTTCATTCAGTCCATTCATCAATCTGGATCTGGTTCAATCTTGTTCAAGCCATCCGAGTCTGCATCATGTCCATCCTTCATCCATCACTCGTTGGTAAGTCTTCTTTAGTGTTTTCCTTGTTCTACAGGATGGACACCTACATACTGTACATACAATCCGGATTCATGTAGTCTGGTCAGACTTCTTTCTTAGTTTCTGGTACACAGTCCTGGGAATGCCTGGACTATAAAGCATTGCCTTGCTTGTCAAGGTTTCTGCCACCCCCATAAATCGTGGGAACGGTCAGCCCCTGAACAACCAGTTTTTGCCGGAACTGCTAGCTTAGTCATTGTGGGCTGTGGAAAACGGACAAGTGAAAACAAGTGCACTGCTGCTCGTCCTCACCATGTCTTCTCGACCTCCACAGACGGCCCCATCGTGTCTCAATGGGCCCGACCACTCATCCGTCGCACACATGCACCATGATCATCACCATGAATGCAACATGCCCCCCTATGCCCACCGCAACCACCAAGACGATAACAACAATGTCGTCTGACCACGACTTATGGTCCCGAAACGGACAAGGAGGGGTGGCATGTCCACCATGATCCACGCGACAAGTTGCAAACAAGGGCTCCCGGATTCCCCTGTGGTGTCTTGATGAGCCATGGGACTTGCCCCAGGCCCCTGCCCTCACGAGACCTCCGCTGCATCATTTGGGGCCCACCCACTCTCATAACACCCCAGGCCACGTCATTTTTGGTGCAACCGCCCTTGCGACGCCTCCACTGCATTGTTTGGTGCACGACCGCCCTTCCCTTTCACCCCCGATTGCTGTTGTAATGCCCCCGCCACGTCATTTCGAGCCCAGTCGCCTTCGTGATGCCTCCACTGTGCCATTTTGGACACGACCGCCCTTATAACGCCATCACTGCATCGTTTTGGACCTGACCGTTGTCCTAACGCCCCCAGCACGTCGTTTGGGGCGCGACCGCCTTCACAATGCCCCCGCCACGTCGTTTCAGACCCGGTCGCCATCGTGACACCTCCACCGTGCCATTTAAGGTGTGACTGCCCTCACAACGCCTTCACCATGTCATTTCAGTCCTGACTGCTGTCGTAACGCCTCCGCCGCGTCCTTTCACCATGACTGCTGTCTTAGCATCCCCACCACCCCAATTCGGGCCCAATCGCCCTCGTGACCCCTCCACCACCTCATTTGTGGCGCGACCACCCTCACAACGTTTCCGCTGGCGCGTCCTTTCTGGCCCGGTCACCCTCGTGATGCCTCCACCATGCCGTTTGGGGCAGTCGCAACCTCTTCATTGTGTTGCTTCGGACCCGACCGCTGTCCTAACACCTCTGCTGCGTCATTCTGGGCCAGATTGCCCTCCACTGCATCGTTTGGGGCACGACCGCCCTCGCGATGCTCCTGCTATGACATTTTGCCCTCGACCCCCCCCCACAATGCCTCCGCCGTGTCGTTTTGGGCCTGATCGCCTCGTGATGCAGTGGTAACCACGCAGACCCCAGGAATGACGAGACTGAGTGCTTTGACGATACGAGCACACCAGGTTGAGGTCAAGGCCGAAGAGGTGACCTTGGCAAATTTGAGTCGAGGGGGACTAACAACAGCAATCGGGACCGTCGCATGAACCGAGAAGACACCAAGATGCCACATGGATGTTGGTCGGGAGACAGGAATGAGCGCGTCGACAAGACGAATGTGCTACATTGAGATTCTGGGCTGGGAGGTGGACCAAGTGAGGAGGTGACGAGAGTCAGGAAAATGATTCAGAATTCTGGCCGCTGAATTGATGCGAACACCAAATATGATTGGATATGAGGTGGGAGGGACAATGCAACCAGCGGTGTGCGCCACGACTCGATATGAGTCAGGGCAGACCCCCCGGCTGAAGACTGGCCGAGTCAGCATGAACGGCAAAAGCACACATGAATGGATGTACCTAAGGCGTCCACACCACATACTTATCACTCCCTATGACATACCAACCACCTGAACCCACCACGATGTCAAGGACAACTGAAACAAGACCAAGAAGGTCAATTCGAGCGGAAGTGCTCACCTGCAAAAAGCAGTCGCGTCAAGACTGAGTCAGACAGATCAGACTCGGACGTGTCGTACAGGCTGTATATGGAGCAGGCAAGATGCCAGAGTAACCCCAGGGGGTGATACATGAAGACAGCAGTGCTACGAGTCAATCGAGGCTGACCATGTGCCATACAGCTTCAGTTACACACATTTGTTCCTTGAGAATGATGACTGAGCAATTCTTCATATATTGCCCTTCCCAACAAGCTCGATGCGGAATTAAGTGATTCAAGTGGTTGCAATAAAGAGCCTCATGAATGCCAACTGTGAGCTCGACACTAGTCTTCTACTACAAGTTTTCAAGCAAGGTTCATGCCGACACAGTTGGCGGTTACCAAGTTATATTTGCACATGTTATATAGGTTCTCTTCTGCATTCAGATTAGTTCCTCAACCTCATCTTTTCCTCCTCATCGTCTTTTGCATCGTCCTCACCATCTGACCATGTCTAGTTTTTAATCTGCTTTTCTGGAATTCAATCAAGAGCTAGCTTGCCATCAGCAGGGGCATCAAGGTCACTTTCCACTCATCATCTAATCATTTTCGCATCATTTCCAGGTTGCTCATAAGTCCTGTTGGGTATTCTCCCTTGTGTTCGCTCTCTGGACTCCCTTGGGATGAACATATCGTTCCCTTCATTTCCTGGCTGATCACCATAGGTCCATTTTACTTTCTTCATTGGTCTGAAGTAATAGATAGGAGATGCTTCCATATGTTCACTAGAAACAAGCGAGCTATGTCTAATGCCAAGCACTGTTTGGTGCAAGGTATAAGCTTGACTTCTTTTGAGAAGCAGTCCACAACTGTCAAAATTGTGTCATATCTGCATGACACTGGCATATCTGTTATAAAATTGGCTGTGATGTTTTGCCAGGGTCCTTCAGGGACTGGTAAAGGTTGGAGTAGCCCACTTGTGGCTATGTTGGTTCCTTTGAACCATTGATATGTGTCGCATCAAGTGACATAATTCTTGATCAGGATAGCCAATTCAGGCCATCAGTAGGAGCATTGTACAAGCTCCAGTGTCTTTTCCATACCCAGATATCCTGCAGCTGGGATGTTGTGGTGCTGGCAGACGATGTCCATCCACAGTAGGGGGCCATCCAGAACATAAATCCGATCATGGGAGTCATTGAGGAGTTCATCCTCTGCTTCATGCATATGGTATCACTGTGCAAGATGCCAACATTCAGCTTCTGAAACCTTACATAAGGCCAGAAAGATTTTATGTTGTGTAAGAGCCCCTTCATCCATGATAACACAAGTGCGAATCTTGTATAGGAAAATGACTAATACTCCTTGATTGTCATTTTCAACTCTGATCATGTAATCTTCTTATCGAGAGAGAGTATCAGCCTTTGCCATAGAGGTTCTAGGCTTGTGAATCCAAATAAGGTTAAATCTGGACAGGTATTGTGCCTAGCATGCTTGTTGTTGGTTGAGATCCTGCCTTGTCATGATTCACATGGTCATTCCAGACCTCAAATTGGTGCCTAGCACCTTCTAGATAGTGTCACCACTGCTCCAGTGCCTGAATGACTGAGAGTATTTCCTTATCTGCAACTGGGTAGTTTTATTCCTGTGAAGTCGTCGAGTAACTACTGTAAGCCATGGGATGCCATTTATCTTCTTTTAATATAGATGAGACCATGCTGGTTGCATAGTCTAAAGCATCACTTTCTAAGCAGAAGTGACAGTCAATGTCAGGGTATGCCAGAATTGGCATGGTGGTGAAAGTCTTCTTAAGCATGTCAAATGTGAGCTGGCACTTCTCATCCCATACAAAGGCCTGATCCTTCTTGGTGAGGTCATTGAGTGGCCTTGCCACCTGGGCATACATATCCTTCAATAAAGTGGCAGTAGAAGTTGGCCAGTCCTAAGAAGCATTTTACTCCTCAGATATTCTTTGATATGGACCATTCCAGAATAGCTTTAACTTTTGATTTGTCCATCTTAATTCCTTTTTGTCCTACAACCATTCCAAGGAAATCAACCTCAGTTACACAAAATGAGTATTTTTCTGATTTTACAAATACTGTAAGTCATTTTCTTCAAGCCATCATGTTCGGTTTGATTATCAGTTTTTGAGAAGATCATCAGATCATCAATGTATATGACCACTATATCATCCATGTCAGCAAAGATTTCATTCATCATTGCTTGGAAGGTGGCAGGTGAGTTGTATGTATAGCCCAAAGAACATGACATGGGGTTCAAATGATCCATGAAAGCATATGAAGGCAGCTTTCCACTCATCACCTTCCTTAATGTGGACATTGTTGTAGCTCCATCTGAGATCCATTTTCGTGAATAACTTGGCTCCATTGAGCTTATTGACCAGCTGTGCAATCAACAGCAGTGGATAGTTGTTTTTGACTGTGTGTTCATTTAAATATCGGCAGTTTTGTACCATTTATTTGCACCTATCCTTTTTAGGCACAAAGAAGACTGGAGATGTCTGTAGGGACTTAAAGGGGACGATATAGCCTTTCTTCAGCTGTTCATCAATGAACGATGTCACCTCCAGTTGCTCATTGGGGGACAGGAGTATTATGCAACCTTTGCATGGCTTAAAAGAGTCCTTAAGATTGATGGCATGATCCCATGGCTTGCATGTGGGCATCCACTCCGATTCTCCTTTTGAGAACACTTTGAGGTACTGGTGATACTCCTTTGATACTATCTCCTCAACAG
Source organism: Afroboletus lepidellus (assembly GCA_038094355.1). Lineage (NCBI taxonomy): Eukaryota > Fungi > Basidiomycota > Agaricomycetes > Boletales > Boletaceae > Afroboletus > Afroboletus lepidellus. The sequence continues at coordinate 14,280 of JBBPUA010000387.1, read as the reverse complement.
TCCTTTCTTTTATTTCTGGAGGTATTGGTGCATCTAGCACATGTATTGTGATATAAGTGGAGTACTGGGAATCCTGTTCCTAATGGTCAGGGTCCTCAATATCTAAATTTGGCTTATCCTGGAGAGGGTGACATGTCCGTGGACATCGTGTCATAGTGAGTGACCATTCCTTTTGCCCAATTAATCTTTGGGTTGTGGTGATGTAGCCAGGAGAAACCTAGGATGAAGGCATTCTTGCCTAAGTCCATGATCTCCACTATTATCCATTCGCAGTATCCTTGAAATTCTAGCACCAGCTCAGCTGAGTGCAAAATGCTTTTGGCAGAGTTCCTAGATCCATCCACATTGTAGACAGGTATCTCATGCCTTAGGCAGTTCAAGGGTATAAAGTGGTTCTTTGTCCACATGTGATCAATAAATACGGCATTTGCTCCAGAGTCAAGCAAGGTGTCTAGCAAAATGCACTGACCCTTTTTAGGGCAAACCTTGATTTTTAAGTTAATCTCACACTCAGGAGCCATACTCTAGACATAAGCATCTTCATGAGAGAAGGAGTAGAAGAGGAATTAAGCACTGGTTTACATAATGTCCCAGCCAGGCCCACTAGGGGACCCTCTGACAGCAAAGAAGTAGTAGTATTAAGGTATCACAAAATGATGGTACAGGATGATAACTCTACAAACAAAATGCAATGTATGAATAGCAGCATGATGAAAGGTATACAGATTGAAATAAAACAGAGTCTAGATGCTACCTCAGAAGTCTTCATCTAGTGAGCCATTTAACACAGTCAGCTCAAGGAAGCAAAGTGCCAACTAAAGCACTACTCACAAGACCTTGCTGGCAACTGTTTCGCTCTTCTGGTTGTTGTGATTCATATTTGCTTCTGAGTAGTCAGAGGCTTGCTTCTCAAAGAAGTTGGTCTTGTCTTGCAGTAAAATCATGTCCATGAAATTGACACTTCAGAAGATCCCAACCAGGTGTCTCTTAGATACATCTTTTCCTATCAAAAAATATGTCTAAGAGACACTTTTCTAGTGTGATATTCCATCAATTTTTAGATGTGTTAACAAAGTGATAAGAATGTTTATTTAGATGTGTTTGGTGAATCATCACCATAATAGGCTATATCATTGGAATACACAAAATATGGTATAGTAATGCCCAATGTATGCTATGCTATGCTCAACCTGTGCTCAACTTGTGCTCAACTATGCCCAATGTGTTTCAAACATATATGAGATGTTTGGAAATGGTTTAGTAATTCACCCCATGTATGCTCTGCTATGCATGACCAGTGCAGGACTTGTGTGGGACTTGTGCTTGACTATGTTCAACTATATTCAACTATAATATGCTCAACCTGTGCTCAACTATGCCCAATATGTTCCAAACATATATGATAGTGAATGCTGATTATATGTACATATATGGGTTCTATCCTAATATGTCCATATAGCCAAAGGGCTATAACACAGTAATGAAATGAAACATGAGTAAAACATATATTTCATGCATGGCACAGAGATGAAACAAAAAGAAAACATAGAAGCACATACAGTAGTCTTGGGCTGTGTGGGAATAGAAAAAAAGTATGATCAAAACATGTTCCACTGGTGAAACAAGTGACAAAGTTGAAGCATGTGAGAGATGTGAAGCATAGAAGAGTGAAGTAGTGAAACATAGAAGCATTAGCCCTTGAGGCAGCACTGATGAAGATAAGACATAGATCAAGAGATGCCACTGGCAATCACCGAGATTAGATAAGATAAAAAGATAAGATGAGGTGAAAAAGAGTCATACAAGTCTATTGTATAGGGGCATCCAGGTTAGACCCATAATAGTAGATAGGAGATATGAAATAAAAAAATATAAAACTGTTGAAAATAATCATAGCATACTTTGATGATGTCATATGATCATCCAAAAGACATTTTGGACGTCTGGATAGTAATCCCAATTTATTTGAAGGAGGGTATGAGAGTGAAGAGGAGGTAGATAGAAAAGATATGAAATAAAAAATATAGAACTGTTGGAAACAGTCATAGCATACTTTGATGATGTTATATGATCACCTAAAAGATATTTTGGACATCTGTATAGTGATTCTGATTTATTTGAAGGGCAGTATGAAAGTGAAGACAGGATAGATATGTAGAAGATGTGAAATAAAAAAAATATAGGACCATTGGAAATGATCATAGCATACATCAATCATGTTATATGATTGCTTGAAAGACATTTTGGATATCTGAATATCAATCTGAATTTATTTGAAGAGAGTATGGAGAGGGTAGATAGGAGATGTGAAGTAAAAAAAAAAATAGGACTGCTGGAAATGGTTGTATTACACTTCAATAATGTTTTATAATCACAGGAAAGATATTTTGGACATCTATATAGCAATCCTGATTTATTTGAAGAGAAGTATGGATAGAGAGAGAGAAGGTAGGAGATATAAAGTAAACAAAATATAGGACCACTGTCATAAATGTCCCATATCTGTTATAGTATGCTAGATCTACACTTGACCATGCTCAGCTATGCTTGACCCATGTTCAACTATGCTCAACTATGCTCAACTATGCCCAACATATTCCAAATGTGTATGTTACGTTAACGAAACCCTTGTGTCGAGTCGTGCTTGAAGAGTCTTCTTGGGGAGGTACTCATGAAGAGATACAACGTCCCAGAGGATTCTTCGGTTAATGGAAGAACAGCAGTGTTGAGGGTTCATACAGACCAACAAGGGGAATGCCTTGGCGATGGGACACAAAGAGTTACGTGTTTAAATGTAGAACGAGTGTAAAGTACATGAGTGGGCAGTGACGAGCTTAAGTACTACTAGTCTGGGAATCCTATCGAAGGTCAGAGAACTAGATAGAACAAGGGGATGATTGGAACACGTAGACATTACGAAAGAAATGTCTAATGGAGTGGCTGTCCATAGAAACGTCGAGAAAAGAAGATAAAAGGAGAAGCGATGATAAAAGGAAAGCAATGACCTGGACTGCAAGAAGAGAATAAGCCAGAGTTATGGAAAGCAAAGAACTGTCCATTGTCTGACTGAGCGATACATATAGTGAGCCCCTTCCCGTGTTCGTGAAGGTTAGCACCATCGGAGCGAGAAGACAAGAAGAATAAAGTGACCATAACAGTGTACAGTATAAGATATTCAAAAATGATCTAATAATATCTCCCATGTATGCTACACTATGCTGGACCTATGCCCTAACCATGCTAAGCCTATGCCCAACCTGTAAAAGTGTACACATAAGTTATATAGCAGTTTCATGTGGACACACATAAATGCTTATTGATGACATGTATGAAAAACCATATATTTTTGTAAACTACATGTATAAAATATAAGTACTACTTTTGTATGCAGTCTGGGCCCATTTCACCTGATTGAAAGTGATGGTGCTATCACAATGATACATTGACATTCTGGTTGTGGTGTAGTCATTATGACAGATCCTTGTCCTTATCCACATGATGCCATGATAGCAATAGCAATGGCATCATTCTTGTTGTCTTTATCCTTGCAGTGGCGAAGTCATTGGTGACATCCTCATCCTTATCTTCAAGGTGGTGCTATTGTAGTGATGATGCCCTCATCCTCATCCTCATGGTGATACCATTGCAGCAATGGTAACAGCACTATTCTTGTCATCCTTGTCCTTGTCCTTGTCCTTGTAGTGATATCATTGTGGTGGCAGAATCCTTGCCCTTGTCTCCAAGGTGGTGGTATTGTGGCAACAGTGTTCTCATCCTAAGCTATCATTTTGAGATCATATCAGCAAAGATATAATTTATGAATGCTTGAAAGGTGGAGGATGCATTGTTGAACTCAAAGAACATTACAGTGGGCTCAAAGAGCCCTAGTGGGATTATGAATGATGCCTTCTATTGGACTTCTTCTCATAGGTGGATGTTGTTATAGCCCCAACAGATATCAAACTTGGTGAACCAGGTGGAGTCCTTTATGTTGTTGATTAGCTTGGAGATTAGGGGTAGGGGATAGGGATTGTGGATGACATGGGAGTTAAGGTAGCAGTAGTCTTGGCATGATCACAGGGTTTCATCCTTTTTGGATATGAAGAAGAATGAGAATGCTTGGAGGGATTTCAATAATATGATTCAGCCTATTTTGAGATGTTTCTCAATGAAGGTTGTACATGCCTCTCTTTTGGCCAGGTTTAGCAAGTAAATGTAAATCTTGGAGTGAATGATAGTTTGAGGTCAATGGTGTGATCATAGGATCAGTTGGGAGATAGTTTGTTGTGGGTGGATTCAAAGAATACATCCTTGTAGTCTTTACACCATGCAGGAATGGTGATCTCCTTGGGTTTTTTTGCTTGGGCGAGTTGGGTAGATATGGTAATTTTATTGACTGAGAGACTGCATGATATCCAGGAGGGTGGTACTCATGAAGAGATGCAACATCCTTTGGATATCATTGGACTAGAGAAAGTGCCAGGCTTCAGTCAGCATTGTGGTTAAGCCAGCTGAGTAGGCATTATTGAGAAATGCAGGTTAGGTTATCAGATGTCAGAGGTCATTGTGATAGAGTGAGTGAGTAGGCTACCCAGTCAATCCTGGAGTTCCATTTCTTTAACCAGGGCATTTCAAGGATCACTTGTTTCCTTCCCGAGACTGAGAATCATGAGTTTGGCCTTATTTGTGATATCTTTGAATGACAGTTTGATTTCCATTGTCCATTGAATGGTTCCTTTGATGTTAATGGTATCATCTACATTGTGGGCCAGCACAGGTCAGGGTAGTCATTTCAGAGGAAAGCTGGCAAGGGTGAGGAGTCCAGTGTCAATGAAGTTTCCAGTGGCACTGCAGTTGATAAAGGTGGTTGTTTTGATGATTTGCAATCCAACATTGAGCTTTACTGGGACATGAAAGGTTCTTTCATTGGATAAAGCTAGGAGTACATAGACTAGATCTATAGAAGTAAATGTTGAGGTTACTTTTGACTTTAAAAATCTGAAGTGTTGATGAGGGCGACAGAGATTTCTTTCACTGGTTTCTCAAAACAGAGCTTCAAGGTCTGAAGGATTAGAAAATTAATACAGACTTTTATGGTGGAGAGAGGGTTAGTGATACTAGAGATGGAGGGTGACATGGTGATCATGGTAGTTCTAATGTTCTGGAGGTGGACTGAGGCATAAGGAGTGTTGGGCATTCCTTTGCACTGGTTGGCATTGTGTCCAGTCTTTCAGCATCTAAAGCAATGTCCTTCTTGAATACATCTGGCATGCTCCATTGGTGATAGCTTAGTGAGGATGATGGCATTGATATCCATGGCATCAGGGTCTTTGATCTGCCTGAGGCTAGTGATGCTAGAGGTGGAGGATAATGTGGTGATCATGGTAGTTCTAACATTTGGGGGGCAGGGTGAGGTACAAGGAGTGTTGGACATTCCTCTGTACTAGTTGGTGTTGTGTCTAGTATTTTGACATCTAAAGCAACATCCTTCTTGAATACATCTAGTGCGGTCTATTGGTAATAGCTTAGTGAGGGTAATGTTATTGACAATGATCATGTCAAGCCAAAAATCCTAGAAGTGTTTATATAATCAAACATTTATGATATTAGGGTCTTTAGTCTATCTAGAGTTTATGAAGGATGAGATGTTCCATTCTCCTTGAAGGACACAGATATGCATCTTCTATGCATGGAATGTCTTAGCTTGGTTAATTCATCCTGCAATATTTGTAGAGGTGGTGGCCATAAAGAGGATCATGGTGGTAATCTGCTGGTCTAGTCCCAATGAGAATTGATTAATCAGGATGGTATTGTCTGTGATACTGGCTTTGGTCTTCTGATATCTGTTGTCAAGGATCCCATCAGTAGCTTTGAAGGATTTTTGGACAAGTTTGATGAGGTCAAGTTAAGCAGTTGCTTTTACATATGTCAAAGAGGTGCTCTCGAAGTTTTTGATGAACTTGTCAAAGATTCTGTCTTTGGCAGTGAGTTTGACATTGTTCATCTTGTCATACCACACCTCAGAGAAAGAGACACCTCATCCCTTGCTCATCTTATTGAGCATTGTCATGATCTTGGCATTATCAAAGGAGTAGAGGGAGGGGTTGATGCTGAAGTAGGCTTTCATTGCCTTGATCCATCTTGTGGCTTCAGTAGGTTCTCTAGAGAAGTCAGTAGGGAGGACTGCTTTAAGTTCTATGATGATAGCAGACATGGGGAGCACTGAGTTACTAGAGGAAGTTGATATTGCTAAGGGGATCGAGGGTCTCTGTGATACAAAGGGGCTATGTGATACTAGTGACTGGGGTATGAGTGGTCTTTGTAATGGAATAGCAGGAGTACTCTGTGATTGAAGGTCAGGAGGATGACTCAGTGGGTTACTAGTGGTGTTTCTGTGGAGCTCAGAGTCAGAGTTGGACTTGCTTTCAGAAGGTAGGCCATAGGCCCTGTGAATACTTCTATGAGAAGATATAATGTGAGTGGGAAAGTCCTGCTCCTGGACAGAAGAGACTTAGGACCTGGACAGAAGAGACTTAGGAAGACACTTGTTCTTTTGTTGTGCAGACATATTCCTTGCATTGAGTCATGTGGACTAATCATTGGAGAGGTACTCACAAAGAGATACAATATCTCAAAGGATAGTTGGAGCTTGAACAACATGAGGAGAGGAAGTCTGGGTTGAGAATAATACTAATCATCAAGGAGAGGGCCTTGGTAAAAGGACACAAGCAGAAACATATAGTTACATAGAACAAGTGTGCAGTATAAGTACAGGCAGCAACAATATAAGTACTATCTTGACTGGGACTATTAAAGGTCAAAGAACAAGGTGGAACAATGATGTAAAGGAGCATGTAGATACTGTGAGAGAAGTACCAAAGAGAGGGGATATCCAAGAAGGCAATAGAAACAAAAGGAACAAAGAGATACAAAAGGGAAAAGCATGTGCCTGGACTATGTAGAGAAAGAAGATAAGATAAGTGGGAGGTACTGGTGGTGGTCTGCCAATAGATGTCCTACTGAGAGATGAATAACAATGAGCTCCTTTCCAAACTAGTGAAGGTTAACATTGTGAGAGGTGAAAGAACAAAAAGAACAAAAGAACCAAAACAATAAAGAAAGGAAAGTTGAACTTGAATATGAGAGTCAGGATAGCAAAGCAGACAATACAGATGGTCACAGCACAGGCATAAATCAAGTAATTATTTGCTAGAAGACAATATGCAAACCTAAATGGAATGGATGATGGTGGACAATCCAGGCTCTATTAAGATGTTATCAATAGCACCACTAGTGGCATCAGTAGCACCTTTGACAGCAATACCAACATTGGCACAAGACAGTGCTAGGGCATCATTGGCATCATTACTAGTCATAGTGCACAAATGACTAAGACTCTGCAGATGCTTGACAATATCATACTTGTGCTTAGGAAAAATGCCTGTGAAACCATCCACATCCAAAATCATCTTGTTGAGGTTCAAGTGCTTGCTATCAGGAGGGGAATTGTTCTTCAAAACCTTGGCTGAGTACATGTGATTGCCCAAACCAAGATGACCACCTGTTTTCTTTGTGATAGTGAGCTAATCACCAGTGACCATCTTGACTTTTATGCCAAGAGTGATAGTATCATCAATGGTTTGCTTGGTATTGTTATGAGGGGGATCAAAGATGGCAAGAAGACCAATCAACTCAAACTCATTGTCTTCTACCTCTGGATTGTCATCATCCAACTTTTCATAGGTGACAGCAAGTGGATGAAGACCATGCATGGTGAACTTCTTAATATTGACTTCCAGCTTGTTCTCAATCTCATTGGTCTTGTTGTGAGTGCAGAGCTCAATGATGATATCTATCATACTCTTGATAATATGCTTCAGCTACCATGATTTCTGTGTGCTTGTCAATGGGATTGAATGACTTGAAGTCAAAAAGCTTGATGCCAGCACAGGCATGAGAGGAATCATCAAAAGCAGAAATGACTGAGACATCAATCACATCCTGGTTTTTGGATAAGAAGTGTAGGCAGTGAGGAGCATGACATCATCAATGGAGAACAGGCCATAGATGTGGATGGTGGCCTTGTCAATGGTGAACTTGTTCATGGTGAGGATACCAGTCTTGTCAAAATAAAGGGTGGTGACACCTGCCAATTCTTCAATGGAAACGATGTGAGTAACAATAGCCTTGTGCTTATTCCAGTAACATTGCTTCACCCTGCAATTGGCGAGTTCATTGATGACCGTGAGATGTATAAACCAACAGCAGAAGAGAATTCTTTGGCACTAGAACTTCATGATGCAATGTTGAATTATTATGACAATGAATTAGCTCAGGCCAATACAATCCATGACTCATGTCCAGGTGGGATCTTCACCTCACTGTTACCCAGATTGATCCAGGCTATATGACGGATGGTGATATGTCTATGGACATTTATCGTTATGTTATCGCTGAGTTCAAAAACGAGGTCTGCTCTACTGGAGTCAAACTGTACCAGCAAGTGGGCTTGTACTACCTGGAGTTGATGTGGAAGTATGATGCAAAACCTGGGCATTCATCTTTGCCATGCATTCTCATCCTCTTCTTTGGTATGTTCGATTGTCGGTCTCATCAATCTTGTGAATGAACCATGTTTATGATTAGAACTATATATTGCGTTTGCTGGTGCAACATGGAACATGTAATTGAGCCACTTTCCATCATTCTTCCTATGTACTACCATGAGTTGAACATGAAAATGTGCATGACAGTAGCCCATCATCTCGGGGCATTCAAGAAGGCGATCCACACACTTGCTGAATATTATCAAACTCTTACAAGTGAGGGCTATCTTGTGTCTCCCCCAAAGTGACCCCACTTGTTTCCACATCCAAACAAGTTCACTTTGCTCCACCTTCCTTCTCACAGCAAAGGTTCATCACTCTCCTTGCTCAACGTCTCGGACACTGTGGATGGACATGTGTTATCCATCAAGTGAGACTTCGAATACCTACAGCAGCCTTATGAACATAAGCTCCTCTTTTTTGGCACTCTCAATGATAAGACTCTGGTTTGCATCAAATTTGTGCATCAATACTCAAAGGATGTGCATCTGGAGTGTGCATCTCTAGGCTTTGCACCAATGCTTTATGGCTTCAAAGCCATCCCCAGAGGCTGGTTCATGGTTGTTATGGATGACCTCACCGAACAGGAATATGTCAATCTCTACAACTAGAAACCAGATCCCAGGCTGATGAAGAACATCCAAGATTGCCTCAAGCAGCTACATAAATGAAAGTATGTCCATAGCAATGTCCACAACACTAACATCATGGTGTTCTAGATCGACAAGACAAGGTTTATGTTGGTTGATTTTGATTGGGCAGGGAAAGTGGGAAAAGCGGAGTACCCCATGAACATTGTTAGAACACATAACCTCTGGTGACTGAACGATGCAGTAGACGGAGCGCTGATCACACCTAACCATGACCTAGAGATGCTGGAAAAGATTGCATAGCAGGTGGAGATGCATTGAATTTCCTGCCCAGCCAGGATATGCTAGTTTTGTGGGTAGGAATCATGGTACCTGATATGATAAGTTGTGCCTTGCATCATCTGTGTCCATGACTGCCTCGATTGCCTTGTAGAGTTGCTGTTGTGGCATATCGTGCCCTGGGATTTTTCTAACATCTTCAATGGACCATGAATATTGTGTATAGTGCATCCAATTTGCTCAATATTGCCTTAATGTGATCGTCTTCACAGGTAAGCATTTCTGCTCGGACTGACTTTGTAGGTCACGTTTGATTTGTCCTCGGCATTGTGGTGGGTTCAGATAGTCACTAGGCAGTCTGGGGTGATGGATAGGTGGTGTGGATGGCTCAGGTATGCCGCTCATAGTGCGCCTATGCTTTCCATGTTGACTCGACCGAATTGCAGTCAGCAAATCTGTCTTGACCTGTTCTGGGTCACAGTGTGTGTTGCTTGTTGCATTGACCATCCCATCATATTAGGTGCCGTCTTCATCAATCCTGCAGCACAAATTGCCTTCCTCAACCTTTCTCAACTTCACCTCGCTTGGTCTACCTCTTTGCCCGGTTCCTCAATGTATCATGTCCATTCCATTATTGCCATCGTTCTTATTGCCTATCTGATGTCCCTGGTCACCCTGGGCATTGTCCCCATCCGGCCCACGGTCCAGATCACTCCTATTGGTTGTCCTCGACTCGAGATCACCTGGAATGCTTCCTTGGCCTCTATCTCGACTTGGCTCGTTTATATCACTGCCAGCCTTATTCCTGATATTCCTAGGACTTCTCCAATCGCATCCAACACAGTTCAGATTGATTCGGCACTGTGCTTTACCTTCGTTGTCACCTGACTTGGTCCACTTGCTGAAACAACCCAAAACCCAACTGGGATCAGGTAGCACTCAAACCGAGGGGAGAATGGTAGTGACTGAGGTAGGACACTTAAAGGCTTTGGGGAAAACCTCGAAGTGAACTAGACTGGAGGACGTCCAGCCCAGCTATCCCAGGTATATATACTGAGGATAGAGTATGTACATGTTTGGGACCTACCCTAATGTGTCCATATGGCCTTAGAGGCTGTAGCGCAGAAATGAAGTGAAACATGAGGTGAAACATATGTTTCATGCACGGCATGGAGATGAAATGAAATGGAAGCATAGAAGCACATAGCCCTGGGCTGTGCAGGAATGGAAGAGAAGCATGATTGAAACATGTTTCACCAATGAAACGAGTGATGAGGGTGAAGCATGTGAGGGGTGTGAAACATAGAAGGATGAAGTAGTGAAACATAGATCAAGAGATGCCACCAGCAATCTCCGAGATTAGATAAGATAAGAAGATAAGATAAGATGGAAAAAGGAAAAAGAATCATACAAGTCCATTGAATAGGGGCATCCAGGTTAGACTCGTAACACTCGCCTTCTGGGTCTCCCATACCTGGATCTTGATGAGATGCATTTCCCTCATCAAAGTGCTGATTCTGACCATTTTGATATCATTCTGTGGATCCAGGGGAGTTGCCTTGTGTAGTTATCTGGCCACCTGGCTCGTGTGGGTCTCCTGCTGGGAAGCATCTCCCTATCCTTTCCTTTGATCATTCTTGGATCTGTTCTGATGTATTCGGCAGCTTCATTGGCTGCCTCCTGGCATCTTCGATGTGTCCAGATGGTCTTGACATGACCGCTTCATCTCCAGGGTTGCCCAGCTCATCTGGAGCTCTCCCGGGTGAGTTATCTTTGGTCAATCACTCCAACCGGTCATCGGCATGTTCTGACATCTTCGACAGGTTTGTCAGCTGTCTAGTGGCATCCTCGATGCTCTATGATGCTCCCAACACATCCATCACAGTGCTGGTATGCATCTCATCGAATTTCGCTGGTACCATCCACTCCCCCTTGAGCTTGATGCTTGGGGGCTGGTTCTCTTGGCTTACAGGTTCGACCTGTTCATTTGGAGATGGAGGAGGATCTGGTACATCATCGCCAACTGTTCATGTGCACTGACTATCCATGTCTACAACAGAGCTTAGTCATATAATGGCTATGTCTGCTTGGAAACAGGTGTCACAGATGCCCCAGTCTGTACAGAAAGTAGCTAGCAATGTCCAACAGTTTTTGAAGTACGACGACCACTCCCCAGTGTCTACTTGAGTGCTGTAACTTGTTGGCCATCCCCTCCCACCACTTACCCTCCACCTACCAGCCATTCAAACAGCACTGACATGAATGCAATTGTTCATTGTTGATGCCACTTACCTCTGGCCCCCACTGCTTGTCCACACCTCCTTGTTGGTTGAACCTTGTCCGTCACCCCTACTTATTGTCTCTGGCGGCCATCATGTCACTTCGAGCACAACCGCCCGTCTGCCCCTACCACCACCTTTTGAGTGCAACCACTCCTCCACCACTGCCACCACCCGTCACTTGCCTGGCGCCCTCACTGTATCAACACGGGCACTCGCCAGTGCCTTCTGACCTCATTCTCACAGGCCCAATCACCTGCCCATCAGCCACCTTCACTGTGGCAACATGAGCACCAATGCTCAACTGGCACCCGATAGTGACGGCACATGATGGTGACACCCAACAAGGAGAAGAATGGCAAGGGAGAGGGTGGCAGCGACAACAACAACAATGATGATGAGGACGTCAAGGGCGAGAGGTGCAGGTACACAGCAGTGATGAGGACAATGGCAGGCATGACAACAACAATGATGGCAGGGACTGACTGCTATGACAATGCTGATGGTGAGGACATTGATACAGAACAGCTACAACAATGACAGCAAGGGCAAGGGGTGAGGGGGCACGATGACATGCACCACGAACACCAGCACTTACCCAGCGCCTTAGCCTCATCGACACGGGCCTGACTGTCTCTCCACCACCTTTGCCATGTCGACTAGGGCCTGATCACCTGCCCACCACCTCCATCTTGTCAGCACAGGCCCAGTGGTTATCCCTCCACCATCTTTGTCTGTCGAAACAAGCACTAGTGCTCACTTGGCCTTTGCCGTGATGACCCAAGCTCACCTGTTGCATTCCCATGTTGATAGGGATGGGGAAGGGGGTGGCAGGGGCAGGGGCAAGGATGAGGGAGAGGGCAGAGACAATAAAGATGACTGAGATGACAACTGTTCAAACGGTGTCGACATGAGTGCTGTAGAGCTCTGGATTGCTCTATGGTTACATTCCGGCATTTTACTACTCCCCAGGCATCCCTAATTTGTGGTCCGATGGGCTGACATCTTTTTCCCATGGTCTAAAACATTCCTCGACCCATTCCCAGCTCTTTCCACTACACATCACTGACACATAGGCCAATGCAGCTTTCCTGCGGTCCAACATACCTTCAGCCCCGCCCCGAGGTACTTTCCCATGGTCCAGCCCACCTTCAGTCCATTCTTGGGACTTCAGGCTTCAGCCCATTTGCTTTTTAGACCTTGTCTTGGTCAGACTAAGGTCTTTTGAACTCATTCCCTTCATTTTGGACATCTGTTACATAGTTTAAGGTCTAGTCCCTTACTTATATAACAGGATCTTCCCTTCTTACCATGTAACTACCACCTAATCAACTGATACCCACCATCCAATGACTGCATGACCGTCCAAATGACCTTCCTACCTTCCTCTATACCTTTCCTACTGGCCGAAATAACCTTTGGCCCACTTTCCCATGGTCCGGACATACCTTCGGCCCATTTCCTCCCTCAAGAACCTCAGTACAAGCCTCGGGCCCTCTTTAGGGCCAAGCATATTGCATCCTCAGACCTCTATACTGTATTCTGGTTGTCACTACAGCCAGGATATGTTGTTTACAGTGCAACCGCTTGTCAGCACCATCTACTCACTCACCCTTCAAACAGTGCTGCCACAAGTGCAATCTGTTGAATGTGTGGTGTTATACCAGCACTCAATGATAGTGCATACTACGTATTGCACACCTAATGTACCACATACAGTAGCTTATGTAATAAAGGCTATGTAGT
>JBBPUA010000386.1:0-19215 GCA_038094355.1 Afroboletus lepidellus | reverse complement strand
CGTCGCCCTGAAACGTTACCGAGGTTTCGCTCAACCATGCCAATTCCAAATGAAACCCACACAAGGCGCTGTCCAAGGACAGCCATTGTCACGTTACACCAAATAACATAAAGGTGACACGTCCATGGTCCCTCGGCCTGCATCGCCTCACCTAGAGGATGTCGACAGTGCCCCTTTTCAAGTTGCTCAGCTCGGTGAATCTACAACGCCAGCCAACTCTGCGGCGCCCGGCTCGGACTCTCATAGTTTTCCCCTCGGGCTTCTGGACAAGCGACTGGAAGACGCGCACCCGCGCGGATGCCGTATGCGCGTTTGATGGTCTCGACGCACAGACTCCACGCGCGGTGCCACAGGTTCTCCCTTTCATTGTCTCAGGCTGTTTAGCCTAGACTCGTTATTGGCCACAGAACCTGGCGGGCGCTGTCGTAGGCAGGCACCCGTCATAGTGACTCGCGTCATTTGGGTCAAATGAAACGAGCGAGGTGATCATGCCAATCTCTACATACAACATGAGGTAGGTTGAACCCGTAGGTAGGGAAAAACATCCGTGACGACCGAGAGACACAGCCGTCGTGCGTACGCGTCGCTGGTAATAGACATGTGTATTCCAAATGTCAAAAAAATCCGTCCGAAACCAGGTCCGCCAGCAAACCCCGCTACAGAAAAAAAGACACATCGACGACGATACAAGAGCGCTAGAGAACAACAACAAAGTGTGAGAAGCGTACATTTTAAAAGAAAGGTTCTTGGAGCTCGACGTCCGAGAGGTCGAAACACGACAATGAGCAAGACAGACAAACTGGGAACGAGATGGTATCGGCATGTCGTCCGGAATCTCGACGATTGCGACATGCAAGCGTCCCAAGGAAATGACGGGGAATCATTGAATGAGTTCTAGAGAGTATTGCGAAAGAGATCAGAGTGCGAATGGTGAAAGAACTGTCGCGGATGGGGTTAGCACTGCGTACAGGAGAAACCGTCATCGAACGAAACGCACACTGCAAAGAGCTTTTTTGGAGGGTCCCTTTTTTCATAATGCATAGGCCAACATCTTCTCCGACGCATAGCTAACCCTCTTTTGCGCAAGGAACGTCGGCAGAGACTGATCCACTTGGCGGAAGCAGTCGATGGGAATCAATCCCCGTTCGGGACGCTCGCCCTGAACCTCGACCCTCTTCTCGACAAACGCCCAGCCGTCGTCAAAGACGCGGACAATGCGGACGCGATCACCTGGACGGACCGCCAGCTCATCTTCCAGAGAGGGTCGGAACGGACGACGGACGACCTCGACGTCTGCAAATTCGGCTTTCTCAGGATCGGCAAAGGGGTCCTTGGATGTAGGTGGGTCACTGAAAGGTGAGAGCTGAATATTGGGTGTCGAGTAGAGAGACGTCTGGGCTAGTGCAGGAGGGAGGTCACTGATAAAGGCGCGCGGAGGTGTACTGATATGGACCAATGTGGTCGCAGAAGATTGAGGAGACGCGAGTGCTGGCGTCCCTGAAATGGAGAAAAAGTCCATGGTAGACGACGACGGCGCCGGTGGTTTAGGAAAGGCAAAGGATTCCGATGGCGAGAATGGGCGGACAGACATGGGTGTGGATGGCTCCAAGTTGTTCTGGTTTGAGACTGTCAAGTACTGGGCATCTGCGTCGCTACCGTTGCTCAACATGCTGTTCATAGACTCTCTACGGGCCACTGAACCCCCCGTAGAAACTAAAGCACAGTTGCGCTCGCGAACTTCGGCCATTGGGGGAAGGTCGGGGACAAGACCAAGAGAAAACCTTGTGGGAGAACCGACGCGGAACATCAATCCTTGATCAAAGTTGGTAGCAAAACTGCTGCGAGCACTCAGTCTGCTGGGCGGGACATCCGCACTCGACTCTTCTGTGCTGCGAGGACTTCGGCGGCTGAGGAAGGAAAAGTTGTGACCTGAACCACTACGACCGAACCACCATTGCCTACGAAGCTCCGAGCGACGTGCGATGGAGCGGCGTCGTATGGCCAGGATAGTGATAACAAGCAGGAAAAACAAGCATGCGATGGTGATTCCGGCGATTCCACCCCCAGACAACTGCTTTCCTGACGAGACGGCTGCTGCTGTGGGGACTGACGAAGAAACGGCTGTACCAACAGGCTGGGAGGCAAAGCCCTGAGAATACTGCGAAGGTGACGCAGCCTCCGTTGCAGCAGCAGGCGCGTCCGGAGCCAAAGCGTTTGCAGATGGTCCAAGGGCAACATTGATCGGCGGACCCGGAGAACTTGCGCCAGCGCCGGTGCTCAAAGGTCCGGCGAGGTTACCCCCGTTGCTTCCATTCTTTGTGCCAGATGTGCTAGATGGGGATCCAGGAGGGAGATTGGGAGGCGTTGGACTTGGAACCGGTGGGGCTGCATTTTGTCCACTGCTTAAGGGTGAAGGGGTGGGCGGTGGAGGATTCCCCCCTGTGCTACTTCCACCAGGATCTCCTCCTCCGCCATTGCCTTTTCCTCCTCCATTACCGTTTCCTCCACCGTTGCCGTTTCCTCCGCCGTTGCCATTTCCCCCACCATTTCCATTACCGCCCCCGCTGCCAGAAGTGGGTGTTGGAGTAGGCGATTGTGAGCTGCCACTATCAACAAGAGGGGCCGCGAGAGGGCCAACGATGGGAGCGGAAGCCAGCCCGTCGACAAGTGATTGGCCGCGGGAGTCGAGCTCAGCCACAGAGCGCCCTAAAGTGCGATGTTTTGCGGATATTCTCTGCATATTGGGAAAGACTGTACAACTTCAATACGCGTTGAACAAATTTGAGGATTTGTAGAACTCAGGGCCAGTGTCGAAACGAATGAAAGGATAAAATGAGTGTGGTGTCGTCGTTTCACCGACGACGAAAGAACTGTCACAAGGATGCCCAGTAGGAAGCAAGAGAAAGAGAACCAGAGAAACACAGAAGCGAGGGAGATATGGTGGGAGCGAGCGAGTTAATTCTGGGATTGCTATGGATACATGGTGTGATTGTTAATGGACCCTGAGCGACAGTCGGTGGGATACTTACTCAGTGGGCACTGGGAAGAAGGTGGAGCATTCGAGGTGTTAGAGCCAGGTGGGTCAAAAAGGGCTGAGATGGGCCATCGGGTGGCCGTACTTACATTACCACTCCACCCATTCCGCTGCACGCTGCAAGCCTTGGTGTTTCACACCTACAGATTTTGCTGCGACGTCAGCTGGCAGGAAAAACATTTCGCTGGAACTTGGTATCCGACCCAGAAAGTTCCTGAGTCTCAGGGAGGGATGATGCATATGCGACTAATAGTAGCGTGCTCAAAGGGATGATATAGGTGCGCCGACATTTGTCCATGTTGTAACTTCAACTTGAAGCTGTGCTTCTCACACGAGGCCATCACAGTTTCAACTTTCTTAACCACCTAACCTGAGGCCTAACAGCTGCTTCAGGCTATCTGGAAGTGGATTCAGGTCCTTGGGACCGGCTTTCTGTCACGCCAAGTTCCTTGACAGACATGATATGAATACCCGGCCCGGCCGCTGACTTTAATATAAGTCTCTGTTGCCCTGTCGGCATCGACCGACACCGCAGCGCCCCACAGCTACTCCACTGCTGCCGACAAGCAATGGGGACCCAATCCAAGCCTTGGGCCTGTGCGGAGCGCTCGCTCCTTGCGAGGCGTCCCGTAGAAACGTGGCAAGGCCTTCCGCGTGGAATGACGTCACATGGTCACACTCCCTATTCAGTCACTACCAGTCTTCGACATACACCACGCGTTGACTCATCGAGCTCGGGTCACATCCTTCCCTTCTCATCTCTTGGAGATTTGGTTCTCGAAGGTCCTTCATGGTTTTCCATCCCCTAATCACATCAAATAATGGGAGCAGACCCCACCGGATTCATGCAATGTCCGCCTCCAACTAGCACAGACGGTACCCCCATTAATCCTACGTCATATTCACGACCGCAGACCAATCCATCTTTCCCCGTCCATCCCAACTCCTACTGGCATCACGCCCCAGAGATTCAGCCAATTCCGAGTCACGCTGATCCCCCCGTGTCTCTCGGACGCCCCCCTTCGCCTTCTACCTTTCCTGTCCATCCCCGGCTTGGCCACTTTATGTCTGGGCCTTTGCATACCCCTTATAGCAACTTTCCTGCTCAGTATGTCATGTCCACGCATCCTCCACCATTCCCGAACCAGTCATCTCAACCACACGTGTACCATGCATATCGCCCTTTAGAGCCCACGAGATTTCCACCGGCTCAATATTTCCCCCTTCTTGCACACCAGCCACGGCCATATTTCTCACCTCCGGCTAGTGCCCACAGTCCTTACGAGCAGACACGGCTCCCCCCTCCGTCTTTACCTCAGTTCGCTACTAGCAACCCAGGATCATCTCAAGGGTCATATGGTGACGCGCAACAGTATTTGCCACATCTTTATAGTGCAGATAATCATTTTTCCCCATCGCAGCCGTACCAACACCACTATCAGTGGTACCTCGGTCCTCACCCATCCGTGGACATGTTCGTTGAGGGGAACCCTGTCCAAGTTCAGCAGCATGATCCCATGAATTATCCATACCCGCGCCCACGCAAAGCTTCTGGAACACAAATGGCGCAGCCGACGGGCTCCGAACCTTTGCCCAATCTGCCTAGAAGTGGCTCAGTCCCGAGTGATGTTTCACCTCCGGCGGGGAATCCTGTCCCTGTGCAAGCTTCGCCAAAGGTGGACCCTCATCAGCCTAATCAAAAGACAGCCGCCAGCAACACCCGTCCACATGATCGCCCAGCTATCCGCCGTGAATATCATCCAAATCCACCCCCTAACCGATCGCGATGGGTAATGTGGATAGGTAATATTCCCAGAGACGCTACCGAAGATGAACTTTGGCAATTTCTCAGCCGACCGATCACTACGTCTTCCGGCTCCGAAGGTAGTAGCGGGGTGGAGGACAATGGTGTAATTTCTATCTTCCTTATTTCTCGTTCTAACTGCGCCTTTGCCAACTATCAATCCGAGGCGCAATTGAATCGAGCCATCTCCCAATTCAGCGGACGCAAGCTACGACCTCATGATCGCAGGTGTCCACGATTGGTTTGTAGAGCGCGCCGCATTGAGGACGATCTGCGAGCTGGGGTTGGTGGTCAACGTGGCTTGGGCGTCCATGCCAATTACATCAAGAATGTACTACAGAAGGGTAGCGAGTCGTCGTCCACTTGCGAGGAAAGCACGGGACATCGCCCAGAGCCGTCCAGGACTGGTGGTTCACAGCCAGTTCCCTTGACTTCCAATGATGGCGAAACCACGAAGGTAGAGGGAACAAACAGCAATGCTTACGCTCAATCGCCTAGTTCACATGCTTCTACCAGCTCGAGTCTTTTAGCTTGTTACTTTCCTAAACGTTTCTTTATCCTGAAGTCATTGTCCCAGGTACATCGTCTCCAAAGTCACCGCTCAGCGAGATTTATTTATTGTCGCAGATTGACTTGGATCTCAGCACTGAGCGCGGTGTCTGGGCGACCCAGAAACATAACGAGTCTATATTAGATCAAGCCTTTCGAACTAGCCAGGAAGTCATTCTAGTATTCAGTGTAAACAAGAGCGGGGAATTCTATGGATACGGCAGGTGCGTTTGTTCCTCGTTTCCGCCGGCGCGTCACATTGATTTCCGTACCATAGGATGGCTAGTGGCATCTTTGGAGGCGACTATGGCGTTTCGTGGGCCCCACGCACTGATCCATTGCCCCATACCATATCCCCCACGACTAGCCGCATACCTGTCCACGGTTTAGTGGAACAGTTTGAACCACCACATAGTTCATCTTCCGAGCATCCGTCTCCGTCTCCATTCGCGCCCTCCAAATCGCAAGATTATCAGAGCACAGCCAATTCCTCCGTAGCTGACCCTTTTCACGATCAACCGTTAGCGCTACCTCCATCCAATCGTGATTCTGAAGGCCCCCAAAATTCCGATCCCACGTTCCGGTCTGGTTCCATGTCGAGCCGACAAAGATGGTCGCAAGTCCGTGGCGCACCGTTAAATCCTCCCTCCATCCCAACCTTCATGCCTCAGTCAGACAAGTATCCTGAAGTACGAGCACGGCCCGGCGAGGACTGTAGTTCAGAGGATTTGAGTCATCGTGGACTGTGTGCGCTGCCTGTCGTTGAAGAGGCGCTCAACGAAGATGAACCACCACATATGGGAATGCGTCCAGGAGTGATCCCCGGCCATCGTAGCGGCTTGGGAGGCGACTGGGGCGACACGTTCAAGATCGAGTGGTTGTCTACCGAGCGCGTTCAATTTTATCGGACGCGCCATTTGCGCAACCCGTGGAACCGTGGTCGGGAGATCAAGGTGTCGCGGGATGGCACGGAGCTCGAACCCAGCGTCGGACAGGAACTGGTCGATTCGTGGACGACACTGGCTTGTGGTGACGATACTGGGCGTGCCACCCACTCCGTCGGTAGGCGCAGTGGGAGACACCCAAAGCCCGGTTCTTCACCGGAATCGAAGGGGGTCGGGGAAGAACCCTTGTAAGTAAGTGAACTGACTTCGGCGAATCGGGTCAAGACAGAACATTTGGTCACACGCTTCATCTCGTCGATTTCATACTACCTCGTTTTATCAAGCTTATTGTCGTGCCGCCGCATAGCAAGCTCTCGTATCGTTATTTCATGCCCGCGCATTTATCTTCTCTATCCATAGTTTTGTTGTCACTGTCATATTGAGCATCTAGGCGTGGATCTGGTCCCTTTCTGGTACTCTCAATCTCAGATACGTCCTGTAGCCATAGGTGGTAAATCACTCATGCCGTGCATCTTCATGGTACTTGTGTCGCCGACGGGAGAGAGAAGTAGAAACGCGCTCGTCCAAGTTTGGACACGGCTCCTTGATTTCACTCTCACAACTGACCCTTGCCCTTGGCACACTACCTCCACAAGCCATAAGACCGCCAGTTACGTCGCACCGTACTTTCGGGTCCCAATGGAAGGCTATGGGGACCACTATGCCATTCCGGGCGTGGGTGGGCATAATCCAAATGCATGATTCGCAGATCCCCAGGGTGAAATAATTTTTTTCGTTCAACGATGGCCATTCTTTGCCCGCCGTTTCGACTGGCTCACGCGAACTACTTCCAGGAGGTCATCAATGGCCCGGGGGCTTAGCCCTACTTAAACCCCCTCCGCAGACTTGCCTTGCATCTGGCGACACCGTCTTGTGGCCACTCTCACAAGAAATGACCGCCCTCGCAGATTTGACGCTCGAAATCATCGACCTCATCTTATTCCTCCTCGATCCGCTGGACATTGCACGTGTCTCGCAGACCTCCCGTTTCTTTCACGAAATCATTTACGGCCCTCTCAATCGACAATTCTGGCGAGGACTCTACCTGGCGCAACCACTCGACGATCCCCGGCGCTCGGTGACCCGCCTTGGCCGGCCTCGGGGATACGACGTCGATTGGAAGCGAGAGCTGCAGTGGATCATCAAGACACGCACTACGATGAAGCCTCCCGTGGTGTGTCGACACGAAGAGCGTCGTCAAATCCTACGCACCTGCATCGACCTCGTCACGAACCTCCCCCCCATATCCTCTCCCGACGGCATCGGGCACATGTCGCGCAACGTGCGGTGGATACAAGATCTGGTTGGGGACGGTGCATTGCTGGAACCCGAATCCTGGAAGGGGTTGGAGGAAGAGGAGATGCAGCTCTTGGCGAGGCTGCACGCGCTGTATGGGCTCACGCGGCGGGATCTGGCGCCGGAACGACGTCGGGCGTGTCAGGCGTTCGTTTACAGCCTGCGCCATCATACCGCACAACGGGCGTATGGCCCGTTCATGCCAGACGGCGGTCGGCGTGTCGATTGGGTGTTTTTGTTGATGTTCGCGCTCGACCTTGCGGCGTTGCTGGTGGACATGGACGACGTCGACGACGAGGCATGTTGCTCCCCGTTTGGCATCGTGTTTTCGCAGAGCATCATTCCTCGCGGGTTGGATCTTGTCAAGGAGGACGACTGGGCTGGCATGGAGGGCTTGTGGTTGGTGAGATATGGGTTCATGGACCATCGGGAATTCATACGTAAGTGTTGCCTCATGTTCACCACGTCGCGTGGGCCCCGCTGACGGCGTTTTGGTCCCAGTTTACAACGACCCGTCGGTGAGTCAATTGCCTCGTGTTGATTGTTGCAACGTGGTCGACGTACGTGGGACATTGATAGGTACCAGATCACGAACCTCAAGACACGTCTATTTTCGATGACGCAGAGGAAGCGTTAGCCTCTCTGGATATATATATTCGTGTCACAAGCACCGAGGTCGATCCTTGTCACCCAAACCACCCAAAAATTAACATCATCGGTGAAGTGGACGGCAAGTTCAACATCGTTGGCTTTGTCAAGCTGACGGACGATGATCAAGTATGGTGTCATTACGTGAGTCGTTCCTCATGACAGCAGACGGGGATCATCTCAACTGCGTTCCAGGGGGCAGGAAACGATAACCAAATGGTGTGGCAGTAGGTCGAAATCGTGGTAGAGGTGAAACGTTACCCCTGATTTTTTCCTCCGCCAGCTGTGACGCGATAGGATTAGGCAGTATTCGATCGCGGTGTGGTTTTATAGGAGTTTGGTCCACTGTCTTTCATGACGTCGAGGATCCAATTGGTAATCCCTTTCCATTCTCGTGTCGCTCGATCTAGTTTGATATATATTTACTAGGGCCGTTCTGGATGCAACGTGAGCTCCTCGAGGACGAGTAATTCACATTCAGCTTCTTGGACTCGAAAGTTCTTGGACCACGTGGGCCTTTCGGTGTCCGCACACGTAAAGGATATAACTAATCATCCGACGTGCTCGAGTGTGACGTGGAGATTAATTCCCCCTTTATACAACCCTTGTTCTTGTTCTTTACTCAGCAATACCCTATCTTCGGGCTTGAGATTCCGTTTCCGTGATATGATAGGCTTTATCTCAAATAATCTCCTTGATATGAGATCCAAGTCCGTTTATTTGTAACAGCTATGCTAGGCAAGAGCAGAAAGTACATGATAAGCAGGATAAGATAAGTATGTACAGCGATGTCGTCAAGATAATCATTCACAGAAAGTCTCTAGAGCTGGACTGTAAACTGGAGCCGACCATCTTCGCAGATCTCACAAGTGACCTTCTCCATGTTCTCTACCACAAAGTGAGCACCGATATGCTCAATCTGCTTCCGCTCGTGGCTGGTGCAGACCGCGATCACAGTCGCACCACTGGCGAGACCTGCCCGGATCCCACTGGGAGAGTCTTCAAAAACAACGCATTTGGTCGCAGAGAAACCCAGCTCGCGCGCTGCAAGGAGGAACGGATCGGGCGCAGGCTTTCCCGCCTTCAAGCGTTTGTCGTCTGCGGTGATCGTCACTTTGGGAGGTACGATGCCGACGCGCGTCATACATCCAAATGCTGGGCCCAAGTTCGTCATTCCCTCCATCACGTTGAAAGCAGATAACGTACCATAAGTCTTGGCGCCAGATGTTGCGACCGCGTATCTGCCCTCGGGGATGGAATTGATCATCCGCTTGACGCCGGGAAGGATGCGGACTGCGCGATCTACCCTGGTGGCTTCGATCTGCCAGGCCTCCAGGCAGTGCTTCTTGGCGTCAGGCTCAAAGGTGATCACCTCTTCGTCTTCGAGGATCGAGCCCTCGGCGTGGCGTCCGTCGTAGATGGCTGCCTCTGGCAAGGATGACATGGCCAGCATGCCATTCAACCGAGTGGCGAAAGACGGACGACGGCTATTGAGCGCGACAAAGGAAGATGCGCGAGACGAGGGGAGTGACCCTGGGGGAGACGTGATGAGGTCGGGAGTGGACTCGCCCGAGCTGAGCGGGGACGTCGAGAAAGCGGGCGTGTTGGCGAGCGAGCCGGCACCATGGCGGCGGTACGCATCTGCGAAAAAGAGAATGCTTTCTTCAAACTGTTGCACTTCGGCGTCCATCTCGTGGGCTTTGATGTATGGCTTGAACTGCGCGAGGTTGTCGACGGCGCGCTTGCCGTGGGTGGCGGCGATCACGTAGGCCGGGTCCTGCCCGATGTCCCTCGCAACTTTGCCCCATGCGGCTTCGACGGCAGCGATGGAGTCGGTGAGTGTGCCATCCTATTAACACACTGGAAGTGTTAGATTTTGAAGACGAATAGCGTTCACACACACCATGTCGAACAAGACAGCGTCGGCGTAGAACGTGTGGGTGTTTGACTGCATGATGAGAGTGGGTGTGGTAAGAGGAAGGTGAAAAGGGGAGGATTTGAATCTCGTCTGGCACAACCACCTTCCGGTGTCGCCCAGTTTATATAACCAGAAATGCCCAGTGGGTTCATCCTTTATCGCGATGGCTGTCTGACGTCAAGGGTGCATGTTTTTAGCCAGCTATGCCGAAGCTTGTTCGAAGCAAACCTTTCGAGAACAACGGGGGCAACGAGCGGCTAGATAAAATGCTCCACCTGTTTCGTATGGGACCGCCTTCCTCAGATGGAAAGCAGGTGATTTTTATTTGTCGAAGAAATGCGAAAGGCAAGTTTGAACGAGGTAGTAATGCGACGCGCCGACCAGATGCTCGGCTATCGTCCTTTGTGATCAAGAGCGTTAATATTAAAACTGTGGAGCTGTGAGTATGACAACCAGTGTTCCGTCATCACGAAAGTGCCAGTTACTCTCACCTTCCTCCCCAAAGAGGCAACTCATCAAGATCACCCGAAGTCGTTCACGACCATTTCCGTTCATTCAAAATTCGAGGGTGGTCCATAATGCCGTGCAATGGAGCGAGCGTGTGAGATTACGCATCTCATAGGCGGCTCGAGCGCGTGCATCGCAGGCCGGAAATGTCCTCTATCGTATCGCTTGTCTTGGTGTGTAAGTCGTCTTAACCCTCGACGTCATACTTGGCTGTGCCGCGTGTTAGCAAATGCAGCTCTTACCAAACGCTCACAATGCACCGTATCACACGTGTTTGCGAGCAGCGATGAAGGCCCTTGAAGCTTGAACGCCCTCCTTATCGACTCGTTTCATGTCGACGTCCCGGTGACACGACGCTGGCATTCGCCACCGACCAACAAGATTCGACGTCACATTTAATTCCCGCTGATGTTCATGATATGCGAGCATGCCGTCGGCTCCAGAGACGCATCGGAAACGTCTCCCCCATGGATCCCCCAGCGCACCGGGAACGTGATACGTCGAGTGTGGCACCAGATATATGTCCTGGCGATCTCATGATGACCGTAGAGCTACAATATTTCCACTGACCCTTGAACGACCCCGATTGCCGTGTGTTCGGCCCATATCTCCGACTCCGACGGCCCTTGGCTCTTTCTCTCCAGCACAAGGTTGGTTGTTTTGGACGTCACCCCTTTGGCGTTGTTCAAGTTTTCTATCCATGGTAAAAAAAACGATCCCATCGATGTGCCCACGATCGCCACCTCGGCTCGATCGACCGCGCCTTGACCCTAAAATAAAAGTCATGTTGCCGGGGCGCGCAACCAACGTTTTTTTGGAGCGTTTGCTCGCTTGGCAATTACGAGAAAATGATCAAACGAAAAAGTGGGTGCAGCCTCTTCCCCCCATCAGACGGGCGCCTGTGGCGAACGGGGTTCCCATATGTCAGCGTCATCGACGATTGAGTGAAGGTGCCGGTAACCGAGATACGATAGTGATAGGATCCTTTCCCCCCCATTTCCATCCAGGGAATTCCACCGCAATGAACCTTTCGCTCCACTTATCAGGTCGCAACGTCCAATCGCAAAATGTTGGTCGTCCGTACGCAGGAACGGATCGGCGTCCTACTGGCACTCTACTCCACGTACGTATGGAACTTGAAATGGGGTTCGTGATACGTGGAACGTGGAACGTTGACCCCAAATGCCCGGTGGACTATGTGCGTGGCCCTGAGCTCCATCAAAACTTCCATTGCCCATGTACTTCGATTTTACAGTTTCACATTTCAGCCTCGATTAAACATTTGAATTGTAAAAAAGGATCCTAAGCAACGATCGGTTAAATGCGTGTCGTGTTCCGAGCTATAACAAGGAGATCGATCAGTTGGAGTAAACGTTACAATCAGCCTTGTTTTGTTGTCGATCTCAGGCTTATCGCGATCTTGACCACGTACCGCCGGCAGCCGTGTCTTGATCAACTTGGCGCCACCACCCAAATACAAGAGACAAACGATCGCATTACATTGGATGCTCGACCACAGCCTCAGTGAGTGTGGCGTGGTGGCACACAAAACCAGACCTTGGTGGCAGGACTGGCACCCTCAGTGGCGGATACATACATATCGCGCCTCATGTGGGACTGAGATCTGAGATTTCAAACTCTCTCGTTAGAGAGGGCAGAGACGAGCGCAGTGCCACGGGAAAACCACATTTGAGGTTGGTCGTTAGCGAGACTTTTGCTTCCAATCTGTTCATGACGATGACCGGGCACGCTCGTGTGATCCAAGGCCCCGTCCCCTTGCAAGCCTCAAAAGCGGTCACTTTGCGGTCGTCGAATTATCACTGGCGCATGCTTACCTGGTCTTCATAAGTTGTTCTCACTGCGAGCTTGAACTGCCCTATCATGCAACCGACATACGGGGAAGAGTGGAGTTCGATCGCAGGACAACGTGCATCGGCCAACAGTCGTTTAGCCGACCACCCCGGAAAAATTATCCCAAGGAAGGCACGCGCCCGTATTGGAAGGAACAGATGGATCCACTCGGATGGCAAAAGATACCTGCGAACATCGTAGAAGTGTTTCATAGTAGCCGAAGAGCCATAGTATATCGACGACTAGAACTTCGAATCAAGCCGGTAATCACGTGGCGAGCTGAGAAGAGAGACAGACGATCGCATTACGATGGATGCTACGCTAAGGTCGTTCAACAGAATACTTTAATGTTTCGATTCTCGACTTGGTGCCATAACCGGGGACGCATGCTCCGCTTACCTGCATAAAAACACCTACGCGCCACACGTCTACCAATGGAACAAGAACACAGAGACAACGAGAGAGAGAGCAGACATGGACGACGTATGTGCATGGCCAGCCAAGATAACAAACAATAATGACAGACCAGAAGAAACAAGGAAATAATATTAAAGACAGGCGTGCTTTGGACTCGGATCGTCGTGTGGTATTGGTCCGCGGAGAAAAAAAGCCCCCAGTCCAGAGTTGGAGATGCAAATGCAGAATATCATGCACAAGAGACAAGGAAAGAAAAACACAAAAATGGGCAAGTATACACCTCGGCGTTCTACCAGACGTGTCAGCGTGGGACAGCGTCGTGATACCCACTTACTTTTGAAAAGAAGGGGTAATGCAACATACATGCTATCTGGTCTCTACTCAGCCGAATATTTCAGTGACAGTGCGTCGACGTTCCCGCCTTTGCGATGGAAACGTGATCGTCTTGGGTTGAGGGTTGCCACCAACCATCCCGTGCTCGTCGACGGCGGCTTCGAGTGACATCCGGGCTGCACGAACACCGAGAGTCCGCCGGCGATTGTCCCTCTCAGTTTCCGAACCAGACAGCGGCGTGCGAATCTGGTTGAGGCCCGAGGCATCTTCTTCTGCACTCGTCGCACCCCCACGTCTTCGAGCCTCGTCACGGCTTTGCTGTTGTTGAAGTGTTGACAAGGATACTCCCGAAGGACGCGAAAAGGTCACAGAAGAACGTATAGAATCGCGAGAGTCCGTGCGCTCCATAGCAAAGGTGGAAGTCTCGGGAGAGGCCGAAACCGTGTGGGTCGAGATTGCTGTCGTCGGATTGGGAGTGGATAAAGCGAATGGTGGATTGGGTGTACGAACAGTGGAGATGGAAGCCAGAGACGCATTGCGACGATTGCCTTTCTCGATGGTCGTGTTGGATCTTTGAAGTAGAGATTCAGACGGGAGAGTTGGAAGGGGTGGTGGAGTAGAGTACAGAGGTGGTCGAGACCTTTCGGCCTGGGGGTATCTGGATGAAGGGGTTGGGGAAGGTTCATGATCGGCTGATAAATCGAGGACGTTGGACGGCGTGTGCCCGTCTGCAGACAGCTGTTGTTCGCGCTGCTCGCGTGGCGTGAACAGCCGTCGGGAAGTTGAAGGTGGGTTCAAACCGTTTCGAGAGGGAGCTGATCGATCTTGGTCGCTTACACTGTCACGGTCTCGGGAGGACGGTGGGCGCGCAAGGTTAAGGTCGCTACGGGATGAGAGCCTACCAGCCCCACCAACGGAGGGCAGCGGTTCCCAGCTCAATCGTGACTCAACGCTTCGTCTCCCATCTTGACTCCGTCTGCTACTACTCTTCTCGAGACCTGGATCGGATGGGACCCTCCTCGTAACGTCGTCGTCTAGGCTCGACGACCTCAAATGGGCAGCGTCCGATGCTCCAGCTGTTTCCTTCAATAGCTTCCCGACGCCGAGAATGAATCCGGTGAGCGAGCGCACTATGTCATCGCTCTCCCGCAAGCTTTCCCGAAAGTCTGAGCCAACATCCCTCCAGACCTGCGCTGGGTGACTAGACCCATCGCCGTCGTAGTACTCGTCGTCTACCTCGATGGCAATCTGTTGTTGGACAGCGTTGGCAGTCGCAGACCTCAATATCTTGTTGAGCCTCTCCGACGAACGAATGATGGCGCTCGAGGATTCGGATAAATCACGGACGGTTTGAGATTGGTTTGGAAGTCGAGAAAGCTGGGCTCTGAACATCGAGAGGGATTCCAACATGAGGCGGTTGTGCTCTGCATGCTGGGGACTATTGAGGCTGACCAATGGGCCGCTGGGGCCAGGAGTGGCGCTGGGGCGGGGGCGAGAGTAGTTGCCCGCGCGGGGATCGCTGGGCGTTTGGGCTAGGGAAAGGGAGCGCACGGCCGGTGAATGTCGAGATTCTGGTCTTTCTGAAAGGTCGTACGTCGTCCTCCGGGACCGTATGGAGTAACTTCCGTTTCTAGTGTCATTTTCTCCGTAAAGACCCGCCATCGACGTGGAAGGCCGGGACAAGACGCCACGCCCTGCACCTCTCGTATCCCGTTCCATGGCCAAGGAAGTGGGCGCTTGAGATGGATCCGAGTTCAAATGGGGCCGAGGAAGAGGGGGCCCAACAGCTTCGGCGACACGGCCGCTGGAACCACTGGTACGACTCCTGTTATCAGCATCAGATCGCCGCAGCCGATCCTCATCCTCCCACTCCATAGTGCGACCAGCACCACTCGAGCGTGCACCGCGCGTGGCGTCACCAAAGACGTCTTCATTCGATGGTGCTCCTTGTCTGCCACTCCCACGCATACCAATGCCTGCGGCACGTAAGCTCTCGCCCGCGAGTCTCCCGGCCCCCGCACCAGCGTTTAAGGCACTTTCCGCACTTCCTCCTCGCTGAGACTGCCTTCGCCCGCCGTCCTGACCATTACCTGATAGGTCATCGGAAAGCCAGCGAGTCTGATGTCGTCGCGTGAGGTCTCTCACAGTGGAAAACCGAGCAGATCTAGCCCCGCGAGGAGAGTACTGGACACTGGTCGCATTGAACGACGTATGCGGGGCCGTCCTCGGCAGATGGTCGTCCTCGCATCCATCATCTCGGAAGGCAGTCCGGTGCGGAGTCATTGGCTCGATCGAGCCCTAACAAAAACCGCCGTCAGCCGATTGCAAAAGGAACGCGATCATGCCATCTCACCCGTCCGTCCAAACTCCGCCGTTCCTTATCCCTAAACTCCCTCGGAAGTGGTTGCCGAGATCTTTTGTTGCTTGTAGGGCTCCTCCTAGAAGAAGCTACAGCGGCCAGCGCTGCCTCGGTAACATCGTGGTCGTTTCTACTATATCTTCCGTTCTCGCTACCCTGTACGGATATGGCACCCGCCATGGACACTCGCTTGCGGGGAGTGCGTGACGGGCCTGGAGACGCCTGCCGCGTCTTTGCCGGAGAAGAGGGTGCAGATATAAGTCTTTGTCGTTGATGGGGGGTGGATGCGGGTGGGGGAGTCGATGAACGTTCAGGAGAGGATGAGCGGTAGGAATTGGAGTTGGTGTCGGAACGGGAGGGTGTCGGTGCACGCAAGCTCTCTCGCTCGGTCTCCGATCCCGAGAGGGTATCATTGCGTTGAACCTGTGGTACAGAGTGCGAGTGCGAGTGAGACGAGAGGCGAGATGCAGATGATGTAGAAGAAGGGGCATTAGGCGAACGGGAAGTACGGGTCGGCGATGGAGTGTGGAGGCGGGAAGAAAGCTTATCTAGTGCCTGCTCATAATGCGTCAGTTCCGCAAACAGGACAGCATATAGGCCCAAGGAATGTAATTTAGCATCAGAATGCCAAAGCCAGAAACCGGTGTTCCAAAGGTCTCCAGGCACGTGGAGTGGAACAAGGGCAATGGCATGCAACGAGCACGGGGGGAAAACGCAGCAGACTCACCATGCGGTTGCGTTGAGCAAGGCTCTTGACTCGCTGGAGCGCAGCGACGTTCTCGCTGGGGCTTTTGCCTCCAATTCTGCGGTCAAGCCTGGCTGTATGATCCTCCTCGCCCGCATGGTCGTTTTCGTCATCTTCGTCATCGGAATTGGGTCTTGAACTTTTGGAAATAGCTATAGGTATGTCATACATTTCTGTTGGCATCATTGCACCTGGAAGACCTGAATGCGAGACTGGTCGCTGTCTGATACTACCCGAGTTCGCGCTGTTGTTGTCGCCGGTTGAACCGCTGCCGGTAGAGTTGGTGGCGGGCGGAGATGGTAGTCCAGAAGGAGAAGCAGCGCCGGGGCTATCTGGAGGTTCAGGAAGGTCTGGGATATTGGCTTCCTTGGGATCTTTGGGTGGTAACGATCCTAGGAATATTGCAGACAAAGGACGCCTCGAGGAAGGAACGAGTGAGCGCGGCGGCATCAGAGTCAGCAGGGCAGGTCATCAAGCGCTGCGTACGTGAAAAAAGTGTCGTCGTCGTCGTCGTGCACGGCGAGCAGGTGGTTGTGACGACGACGGGCTCAGCGCCCGGGCAATGAAGGAAGGCGAAGTACCGTGGGAATTCAGACCCCCTGGAATCGCACACAACAAAGTGCCTCCGAATTCCGACTCCGAACGTATGTCTCGGGCCACAAGCCATCGGAATCACCAGTGGTAAGAGTTTTTTTGTGGGTTCCAGCCTGATACAGCAAGGCGCTATCTGTTTTCTGTCTTTGTTCTCCAAGGCCTCACCTTTCCTCACAACGGTGAAGGAGATCTAGAGAAGCTTGCATTTAGCTAGGTAATTCTCGCTCCACGACCGAATGTGCGGGGCTCTTCATGTTCGCCTACCATTTTTGACTATTTATTTACCTCCATGAGCAGCCGTGTTCGGTGCAGTGCTGGCCGTCTACCGGCACCGTCCATTTACGGTGTGTACCATTCCGGAACACGCTCGAGCCAATCTGACAGCCCAAATAATTTCTGTCAGGTTTGCGAGCGAGTGCGTTGACAGCACGCCTCACCTGTGGTGAACTCGGCTGGCGACGCATACTAGGCTCTACGCCGGGTGAATCTTGGCCTTGTCACGCATAGATTTCACCCCACGACTCAAGTGTTCGGGCGTTTTCCCCAAGAAGCGACAACGAATTGGTTGATCTGGACGTATGATGCGACAGTGACCATAAATATGGTGTCGTCTGCTCTAAACGTGATCTTGTTCGGTAGCTCATCGACATCGTCCATCAATGTTGACTGAAAACGTCAACCCCGTCAAACCAGATGTTGGTGCATGATAAAGTGGGTGTGTATTGCATATTTATTTAGAATCTGCCCAAGGTCCACGGCCAGTCCTAAATACCTTAAGTATGATACTGGGGAGTCTATACATGTTCGTCGGTCGGGGTCCCTGTATCCCCTTGTAACCAAAATACCATAGTAAACAAAAGAATAATCGTTAATAAAAGGTAACCTAGCGGTCAAGTCGACCGGTCGTCAGAGTCATGTACGTGGCGTCAGCAAGCAATAATAGCAAGATGCACTGGATCACAAAAAGGTCCAAATGCCACTTGCGACTGCGGATCCGGGTATATCGGCTTCCAGATCCGTCCGAGTATAAAGACAATATGACCCTGACCTATAGTGACGAAGCCATCGCCAAGAAGACCAGCACAAGGGGCATCCAATACAGCCTCAAGGGTCGATGCGACCTCCCGGCACTGTCCGCAAAACGTGAGTCCTGCTGCCGTGATGCTTCTCAACAGAGATAAAAACGTCTGACGTACCTGCCGGTGGACGACGGTTTGCCCGTGATCTTGACGGTCATCACGGCCACGAGCCCATCGATGGCATTCGTGCCGTTGACGCCCACAGAATCGTAATGATTGATGCCAGCGCTCGTGTTCTGGAGTAATCCAGAGACGTAGTTGACGGAAGTATGGTAGGTATACCCATTGAACGAGGTCGCGCCCGAGTATGTGCTAGCGTTGGTGAGCTTGGACGTCGGAATAAGGCTCGACTGCGCCGTGGCATTGCCAATCATCCAGTCACGCCCGAGGTTGTATCTATCACGTCGCGTCAGCGGAAGGATTCAGATGGTGTTGCAGAACCGACCCGTCGACGATGATGTTGTGTTGACCTTTGACATCCGTCAGATCAAATCGAAAAACCAGCCCAAAGATTCAAAACGCACTAGCAATCGGCATCTCGTACGAAAGTGCCATGAAGATCGCACTGGTATTCGCGTCAGGACCGTTCTGGATCCAATAACGAATATGATTGCCGCCTTCGAGCGTCTCCTGACAAGTACCAAGCTGGACGTTGCCATAGTCCCATCGTATGACGGCTGTCTGATTGACTTGCGACCGGGAAACGTAAGCGAAGAAGGGGGCCCCTACGAATATGTACGTACCGTATCCATTTCCATCACCAAGGTCCGCACCTTGATTATCCCCGGAATGCTGACCCAGGCACTCGGTTGAGAAACCAAACGACCTACGCGGACAGACCGCATTGAGAGTGGACACGGCGACACGTCAAGGTGACGACTGACTGGAAATAGTTGATTAGACCTCCATTGTTGACGGTACTTTGGAGGACCGTGGGATCAGAGTTGGTGCAGAGGATGACGTTGATGGGTTCGCCGAGTCCTGGGGGGTACGTATTTTGCACTTGCTGTAGAGACAACATCAATGTCAGGTGGCAGCACATGACGAAGGGTACACGCACGGTGAGCATACTGCCTCCACCGTCGGTGGGTATCACATAGCCGAGGCTCGTTTGGAGACGCTGAGATGGACCCGGCG
>JBBPUA010000385.1:0-19241 GCA_038094355.1 Afroboletus lepidellus | reverse complement strand
TGGAAAACTGCCAGTTGTAGCTCTGATCGGAGGGGGAGGCGATGGCGGCGACCGGGGGAAGGACGGTGCGTGGGGAAGCGCGGCCGGCATCGTTCTTGGGGTGGGAGATGGAAGATGCCGAGGGGGGTCTGTCAGGCTGGGAAGCGCGGGAAGAGTGGTTGGAGGCGGGACTGGCCGAGTCCCGGCGGGATGCAGACGAGTGCCGGATGTGCGAGGGGCGGGAGAAGGACTGCTCGAACGGGTTGGGCTCCAAATCAAAGTCAGAGCGGGTCTGCCGGACGGGGTGCCGGTGAGGGTGCTGCTGGGGCTCGGCAGGGGCGGCCGAGGGGGAGTCGGCGTTCTTTGTCGGGGTGCAAGGCATGATGACGATGACGACAGTGGGGAGTGGGTGACGCACACACTCGGGCCTGCTGTCGGACACACATTCAGTTCAGCTCAGACTCGGTCGGGATCGCAAATACTTGCGTTTCAGTGCTCGCCTTCGCTGGCCCGTGCGCAATCGCTTGTTTTCCGAGTAGAGGGTTGCGAGAAGGAATGACGACGTCTGACGTAGTCGTGTTATATTCGACTTCAAGCGGAGCTCCAATGTCCTCGGCCATGCCTTCTTTTCCTATCGCAGATCCGATATTGATCTGATGCACGTCATACCCCCCTCCTTAATCCCCCGCACGTCCCCCTCGTTGTCGCCTAGCCTAGTACGGGTACGCCGCCGTGCCCTCCTCGCCATCCGCACACCCGTCCAGGTAGCCCAGCAGCACCTCCCGATACATCTTCCGCCCCTTGTACACCCCGACCCCGTCCGGCCAACTCCGGACCGCGCTCGCCAGTCGCCCCGCCACGCCCCGTTCCCGTGCAAGCTCCTCCACCTTGAACAGATACGTACGTATCCCAAAGACTATTGCCCCCGTCCGTGGGAGTCGCCGCAGTGTCTGTCGCTCGCTCCGCAACCGCAGCGTCGCCGGCGCGAGGTACGCTGCTGGCTCGGCGCTGTGTCCGTGTCCGTGCATGAACTCGTCCTCGGCTCCGTTGGTCGACTCTGACCACCCCAGCTCCTCCGGATCCACGTCACTGGCTGCAGCCGGCTTGACGACTTGTATGAAATAATTGTTTCGTACCACTGGCTTATCTAATGGCATGCGTCTGAAGAACCGTTCCATGCTCATTTCGAGCTTCTCCCTGACTGAGATGGCAAGCGAGCGAATGAGCCGAACACAAGTCTATATCTCCATTATCGGAATCACCTACATTGCGGCACATTCCCAGACAGATGGATCTCGTCCAGCGGCATCCCGATTTTGTCGTCCATGCGCCAGAACCCTACATTACGTCGCTATCAGTGATGCACTCTCAATTCTGCCCTTACCCACAGACCTGGGGTGCATATAGACCCAGCCTGGAAATAATACTTTCCGTCCGATCCTATGCCGCGCCCGGGTCAGCAACCGCCGCGACAAATACGATCACCACGCGGAAGGAGAGCGGTGAATCACCTTCCAACATGATGGCGACGTCCTCTTGTAACCTGTCACTGTCTTCACAAACGCGCTTCCCTGCGTACAGGAACGACTCACAGTCCAGTTACGATCTTCATGGCTTGCTCTCCCATCTCCACTCCTTCAAGGCTCTCCAATACACCCAAGTCGAATTTGTTTCCCGTCTCTACGACCTCGACGGAGCAAATCGGCATCTTTCCATCCCACGAGAGTGAGATTCCGCCCAAAGAAGGAATAGTCGAGGAGCAAGCCGGGATCCGAGCAACGCGGAACGAGGTCGGGTACCGTCGCGAAAGATATTCTGCAAGCTCGTACACCAATTCCTTGGCTATATGGCAATCAGTCAGCCGGATCTTCATGAGATGCTACATACCAGCCTCAGCTCCCCCAGACACTTTGACGACGCCGTCCTCGCGCAAAGGCAGAACACGGACGACGCTCCTCCCGCGAGTTTCAAGTCTGAAGTTGCGGATGCGCTGGTAGACTGGATACGTGGAGTCGAGCTCAATCCATTCGCTCCAAGGCATCGCTCGGATTCCCATCGTTACACTGCCAGGTCATGTTAGACTGTTCCACCCGGAGGCCGCGTAGAGCTCAACAACTTACTGATATTCACCCCACCGAAATGGGCGGTATGGAACAGGCTTCATGTCCTTGAGTTCAAATGCACAGGGGGTGATATCTGGATAGTCAAAACGCTGTGGTGTCCATTCTGAATTGAACCATAAGGTGAGCACTCGTTCCAGTGCAAAAACGACCAGCTTGACCTCCGTGTTCACGGTCTTTGTTCTTGGCATTACCGTCGGTGGCATCCGGTTTGGAGAGGGTGGTGTTACTAGGTTTCAGACGTGCCCTGGTCCACGTCCACCTTAATAGGACCAGAGCTGCCAGTGATACGAGGCCCTGGAGTGTGGCGTGGAGCAGTGCGCGAGATAATGGCTCAGATACGTCATTGGAGCCAGGAAGAGCGTCCCCCCCGATGATGTGTAGCCCAACCGCGGATATTAGCTGTCCAAACCAGCGTCCCAACGTCATTGATGGGACTGAGATGGTCAAGATATTGTGGAGATGTTGGGTGAGAACGGTGTTGTATTTGTAGTATGTCACAACGAGATAAGGCCTCGTGCTTCGTGGACACGGCTGGCGTCAGATGATCATGGGCGTGTTATGCAGACGAGTACCAGATTCTCAGAGCACAGGACTCGGAATGTCCATGGTATTCTTGTTACTCGTTCGAGCTTCAGGCTTCAAAGCTTTGGGTTTGGGTTGGGTGCATATCGTATTTACTCTTGAACTAAAATAGTTAGCAAAATAACCATACGTCGGCAGTTCCCGGGACCAGCTTCCTTTCCATTTCTCCAAGACCTGCAATTTCGAGCCGTCCGTACGTGCGACTCCGTCGTTTCTGGCTCAACTAAAGCATCCTTTTCAGTCAGGTCATGGCATCCAGAGCAGCCGTCGCAGCCGTCGTGAGTTTGTTGTCGTACTTTTCAGCATCCCGTTGAATCCCGCGGGAACAGGATTTCACCCGACTGTACACAACACTAGGACTCGGGAAAGGTTGTCGCCTTCATATGGGGTCCTCTGCAGGTGCTCACCGTGACTGTTTGCAGAGTCGATCGCTGCTCTCCAGGCGTTCCGAAAGCGGCACGGTGATGCTCAACGCGTTCACGCCCAATACGCTGCGCAACCGACCGCCGTCGACTTTGCTCACTATCGTTCTGTCCTAAGAAATACTGCAATTGTCGACGAGGCTGAGAAGATTTTAAAAGACTTCAAGCCGGTTACATACGACGTCAACGCGCACATCAAAGCGATTGAGACGTTCGAGGCCAAGGCGGTCAGTCCTTGCGGTTTCACCAATTGTGTATCCTCACGTGCTGCAGGTCGAGAAAGCCAAAGAGACTGCACAAAAAATCGATGTCGAGTTGAAGGACCTCCAAGCTACCCTCGCCAACATTGAGGAGGCGCGTCCGTTCGAGGACTTGACTGTAAGTCACACACTTTGTCTATGCGGTCGTACTTGAACCCCATTTCCTAGGTCTCTGACTTTGAAGATTCTCATCCACGGTTGGCGGAAACCGTTGACACCATGGTGAAGAAGGGCAAGTTCAGCGTGCCAGGTAGACTTGCTTTCCCGAGTATGTTGAGTACTGCTGACGTGGTCCTCAGGCTACAAAGAGAAGTTTGGCGACCTCTCCCTTGTGTAGACCTTTATGTATATCCTCCGATAGAATCCACTTGAACACTTGTTTGGTCCCGCTGGCAGTTGCCAGGATGTGATGTCTTGCGATGCTGACTAAGCAAACGGCGTGTCTCTTGTCCGCGTGTCGTGTCAAAGCACTTCGAGCAGCAACGATCACGACTGGCCAAGCTCCGCCATTGTTCTCACCACAATCCGTGATATATAATGGCTTCACGACCGCCCTCGCCTTCGAGACTGGGGGATTCCATGGGCTTCTTCTCTACGTCATTCGAACGATTTGTCCGTGATGACATCTCGGACTGGGCGGGTGCATTTACCCTGCTAGGTGTGTATATTGCGCCCCTTTGCTGTACTCAACGTTTCACGAATGTGCCTGCATAGATACTATGGAGACATATTTCGACTCTCGCTTGGATCTCCTTCAGAGGCAGATCCAAAAGCACAGTGACAGACTGAAGATGAAAGCTGAGGAGGCACTCAAGAAGC
Organism: Afroboletus lepidellus; assembly: GCA_038094355.1. Lineage (NCBI taxonomy): Eukaryota > Fungi > Basidiomycota > Agaricomycetes > Boletales > Boletaceae > Afroboletus > Afroboletus lepidellus. The sequence goes on along the minus strand of JBBPUA010000385.1, from coordinate 15,056 downwards.
GTGCACAGTCTGGCGATGTATTGGCCGAGAATTTCGACCGTGAAATCAAAAACTTCAAGTTGAAGGTGCTTTCCAAGCCGCTAGCACATATGCGGGTCCCTCTCACTCGCCCATGCAGGTTTCCGCGCGGATGCAATCGCTGGTGACATCATGGCATTCCGCAAAAGTAGTCCGAACACGCGAAAAGGTTTCGTTCTTCTTCGGTGTCATGTCACTACTGGTGTCTGCGCTTCTGTTCGGGATGGCGCCGGAGTATGGCCTTTCTTCAGTCACCACTCCAAGTACTGACCACCCGTGTTTTAGGTGGGTGCACGTGGCATATACTGCTCAGGCGCTGTATCTCCTCCCTGTACGCGCTTATATCTACAAGAAGCGTCTCTGGCATTACTTTCTATTCGACCTCTGCTACTATGTTACAATCCTCAACTTTGTTTACATCTGGTTCCTTCCTTCCAACACGGCGCTGTTTATGGCATGCTACTGCCTTTCACATGGTCCCCTTGCAAGTGCGGTCATCACGTGGAGAAACAGCCTTGTGTTCCATGACTTCGACAAAGTGACATCTATATTCATTCATATCTACGCCCCGTTCACCTTCACTGTGATACGGTGAGTCATTCACAAACGTACTTCAGGGCAGACTTGACCTTGGTATAGGCATTTCTACCCTGGCGCAGAACAGCGTTTCCCTGCCCTGGCGGCATTACCTTACTTGAACCCTGGGCGCGCTCTGTTTATCAGTGGTGCTATTTGTGAGCTAATATGTTACATCCTCAATGGCTGTCGTTGACTTGGCTGGACAGATCTTATTTGGCAGCTGCTGTACTGGAAGGTGAACATCAGAACTCAAACTTGTAGTGAGCTTGAACTGAGTCCAGACCCAATTTTGTAGTTTGTTTATGTAGACCGACGCACGAAGATCGAGTCGGGACAACGGACTACGTCGTTGTCATATCTTCTCAATGATAAGCGTGGTGCAATCGGCCGTGCGCTCGGTAGGACTGGTCCGGAAAGGCGTGAAGCTTATTTCATGACAGGTCAATTTGGTAAGTACTCCTTAACTTCCCCACACTTAATCATGCGCTCATGTGGTACACACCAGTGTATTCCATTCTAACGGAGCTGCCAGCGGTGTACTTGCTGTATGACAGTCCTCGGTGGAGTGGTACCTTTTTGATTTTGATCTTTGCTGTGAGCGTCTGGAATGGCGGGGGATTCTATATCGAGGTCTTTGGTCGCAAGTGCGTGGAGCCCCACTATCGTTTCCATCTCTCCACACTGACGATCCATGATCACAGATTTGAGCGTGAATTGGAGGCATTACGCAAGGAGCTTGCTGAAAACAACAACCGTTCCGGACGCTCTAGCCCATTGATGACGGATGTGGAGTCTGTTGCAAATACGCCCTTTATAGACCACAGGACACTGCCCCCTGATGATGAAGTGGCTGGAGACGATACCGATCCTCCAAAAGAGAGGAAGAACCAATGAGACCCTAGGCGGCGCCCAGTTGCTACGTATAGAAGAATATTACGGTGACCTGTAATGATGCGTTATGATATCATTTTTCTTGTGACCTGTATTACCATTGACTCGGGATCATGGAATATATAGTAATCCTATGTCGCCGCTGCCCCTACTTGGTTATATCCTTTCGTGGACGTTTCCTGTGCTACGTCCGAATCTGTAGTCGCGAAGCTCTCCCAATGGATGCCACTCGCAACCCATCCAGCAAAAGGACATCCTTCCCCCAAAAGCCGTGATTTCGCAGCCTGGTAATGTGAAATGCCTTGCTTCGCCTCGAAATATGTGCACCTTTTTAGGTACTCAAGGGACCCGTCGTTGTGAAAGAAAGGCGCAGTGTCGCAATAAAGCTCCAACATGGATGACTTTGAGAGCCGCGGCCTGCCCAGCGAGTGCGCGACATGCGAAATACGATAGACACTAGGCCTACCGAAACATAGCCTTGAGGCGGTGTTTTGGCGGAACACCTCGTTTGAGACCGTTGATCAATATCTCGCGCGGAACGGACGAGTCTGCAACCCAGTAGAGCGCTAGCACAACGAAATTATCTCAGCACGCAGAAGAAACAGATATCGAGGGTCCTACATTCGTGGAATGACCGAGCCGTTCCAGAAGGGGAGACGGTTAGCTTGGAGAACTGGAACGGAATCGGCGTAAAGACGACTTGGGGCCGGTGGACGCGGAAAGGAGATACCAGGCCTAACGTCGTCGGCGTCAACGAACGTGATCGAGAATCAATCCAAGCAAGACGTTACCCGAGACGTCCGTCAAACGCCCCCAAAAGGCCCGTTCGCAGTCCGTTCTGACGTCCGCTTGCAATGATTCTGGTACTTCTCCGATGATTATCTCGGAGACGTAGATGGGATGGAGGAACGCCGATCCGAGGGCGCCTTGAATCCCAAGGACGTTCCACCGCGCGATCTTATCGCTACAGGACATGCAGAGCGTCGGCGGGGAATCCGCCCGCCCGGGCTTGGTTCGCAGCACGCCCCGCAAGGCATAATTATCTCGGCCCCGGGAAGCAACGCCGTCCGGCAGAGGCTCGAAGACGGAAGCGTCCTTGAGCCTCGCCATCTCTGCGTCTTGATGGAACGCCAGGAAACGCATGGACGCGTCACCGCCTTGATCGCATGGGCATGCGTCGGACGTGATATGTGTGATATGTGATGGGGAGATATGTGATTATCTGACGGTCAGCGTCCCCTTTGAAACCGTCACCGAACGACTGGGACTCACAGGGCGGCGTCGAGACGTACATGATCAGGCGGACGCCTTGTCGGAGGCTGAACATGCCGTCGCGGCCTCGCGCGAGCCACTGGGAGCGGCCGCCCTGGACGGCGTACCGTCCGATCTCTTCGAGAAGCCAGCGGAGCGCGGAACGGCGCGCGAGGACCTCGGCATGCGAGTCGTGCAGGGCGTCCCCGTGCTCCGGGAAGCGGTCCCTCGGGAGACATTTACATCCCGCTGCCAACGCGATGATCTGCGCGGGTGAACCATGATCCGGGCACGCCAACGCGAGCGCGGCGAGGACGGTGTATGTTCCATCAGCGGGCCTGTGGTTCAGTGAACGGTACTTTTCGAGTACCTGCTCGACGAGCGCGGCGTGGGTTTCGCCAAGGGAAGCCATCCTGGGCTTGCACTGCAACAACAACTCGAAACGATGAATCCAGATCCAACAGAGTTAGGTTTGCGTCTATATCCCCTACACGTAAAACATGTCCCGCATCTTCCCGACGGCCCCTTTCACAGGAAGGTGGCAGGCCGCGTCGCCTCCCCGCAGCTGGAAGTCGAAGCTAGCAGGGATTAATGACTTCTTAACATGCTCGATGACTTTGTCGTACGCCTTTCTGACGAGTTCGTTGCAATGGTAAATAACATTAATTGACGGGGTTGATACATTGCTAGTACAGGTTGACATGGAAAGGCCATATCAGATGACGGTCTGGTGGGACTATGGCGGGACGTAGAATGATAAGTACAAACACGGCGGAACTGAAGGACCCCCTCTATGCAGTGCTCATTTTTAGATGCCACATTCCGATCGAAACTTCTTCCAAATGTTGCATCTCAATTTGATCCCAATGGATTGGTATCACATTGGCCTGCAGGTGGAGACCAGGTTAGAAACGAACTCGAGCATCAGAGGGGCAACAAACTTGTAGATAATGTGTTACAGCACGGCCCACCCGCCTGGCCAGTGACTGCAAGTCAACATACCCTCCGTATCCGTCGACTGGGATCTCGTAGTTGAGCGGGGCATATCCGGGCCACTGTAGACATGAATGAGAGTCGCTTCGCTACGCGGCAGTGAAACTTACCCTCAGATTCACGTAGATCTTGCCTCTGATGTCTACACCGAGGTCTTGAACTGTCCATGACTCTACATCGGACAGTCGCACGTTTGCCTGCGCTTCCCCAATTGTGATGCCCGCTCGGAAGGCGCCCTTGCGCTTGAATTTCAAGACGCGTCCGAACCCTCGGCGGAGGGGGTCGAAAGGGGAAGAAGTATACGATACGGATGATGCACGACGGGGTCGAGTCATTGCCAGAGGTTGGACCATAGGCGTATAAGGTCGGTCTAGATAGTATGGATCGAGGGCAAGGTCATCGTAAGCTGGATGGTGGCATTGAGAACACCTTCAGGGAGTGGGACAGGTCTCACATGAGATGCGAGGGTTGCTCATGTTGCTGGCGGCATACATGGAATAGGCTGGTTGGGAATAGGCTGGTTGAGAGTAGGTCTGTCGAAAGGGTCAGGAGTGAATGGGAACAAGGTATCGACTGACATGTACGAGTGGTTCATGATAGGATGATGGGGCCGGTACGTAACTCAAGGATGCTCGCCGAGACCTGGGAGTGTAGTAAGGGTCGTAGTACGACATTCTTGCGGGGAGTGACGAATAGGAATGGACTGAGGACCAGCTGAAACGGCACCCTTTATACGAAACGCTTTGAGGCTGGCTAGATTGTGCCTCGAGGTCGCATCGAGGTCAGATGGTGCGATGCAGCGTTGCCGGATCTGAGTGGAACAATTTGCAAATGTGGACGATCACTACGGCGGTCTGGCACGAAAGGGAGCCAAGCTGGGACGGGAGCGGAGCGCCGTATCCGTGATATCACATCTTGTTAAGACAAGGCTCTGCTAAGTTCCACCTTGCCTTGCGGCCAGCACGTGCAGCGCCCGCCACAAGTGTGCTCACTCGTCATTGGAGGAGCGTTGTCCCCCCAGTAAGCAGCGCCCTCGTTGATGGCCGTGGAGTCTGAATGGAGCGTTAATACGCAGTAAACTCGGGTGAAGCCTTCACCGTTCCCCATATCGGTATCGATCAGGGCGACGGATTACGGGTGGATTTCCCATGTAAGTGGGACGGCAAAACGGCAGGTTATCGGGCACTCCGTACACGCGCTGCGGTTAGCACTGGCAAGAACAAACAAGTCCAGCCGCTCTATCAAATATTATTAATGCTTGGACCATATCCTAAAACTCACCCTTTGTTGTATGGCTCCCAGGAACACCCGGAACCAAATTCCTACTCCGCATCACGCCACCAACCCTCCGTATTGCTATCCTTGTCCAAGGTCTCGCGCGAGTATCGCACGTCCCACGCCCTCCCACATACTGTGGATCGTGGCGAATGTCCTAGCGTCATTTCTCGAGCGTCATTGCTCGACGACTCCACTACGCCCGTCTGGGCGCCGTGGAGTATGGAAAGAAAAACGTAGCTGGTTACCTTGCTGGGAAGTGAGACCAACTTGAAACACTTGACGGAACACCCCGTATTGTGTCACTACCCGTTTGACGGCGGAACTGAGGAGATGGAGACTGACTGACATGGGAAGACGTGATTACAGCGTATGGTTCTTCTTGGCTCTTCCCATGTTCGTGGCCGTGGAGACACCAATCGCATTCATATATTTAGATATCAGTATCCCCTCGTGGCGTCGGTCTCGTTTTCAAGGATCACAAACTCGATCATGATATATGTTGGTTAATAAGGAGAAGGTGCTGGTCTAGAAGCTAAACGAGCGCGATACAAAGATTTAGATTATCATCCAAATTGTGAGATGCGCACAGGGATAGGAGTCTGGTACTAGTGTCCTTGTCAACTTGACGTATGATCATATGCATGCAAATTAAATAGGTGGTATGAGTCATGAACGTGAGGTATATGATCGGTGCCGTAGTCCATCAGCCGCCCGGGATCTAGGAGAAACATGATTGGATGAGCACAATAGTATGACGGTAGCACTTACCAGCTTCCTGCAGTATCCAAAGGTTCCCCTACACACCCTAATATTTCGAATATAATATCCCAATCTAACAGGAAGTTTGTTGGGGAATTCATGGCGAGAGGAGGAATCTGGGGGGAATGGAGCATATCTACGTCCCGGAGAGGCGGTGTAATTGGCGAATCTTCTTGCTCGCGCTGTGGAATCATAGCGAGCGACGTGCGTATCATGAGTCTTGGGCGCTCGCCCAGGCACAAGCTGTTGCAGGGAGCGCGAGGTCCCGCGGGCTTCCTGCGCGCGTGGTGAAAATATTGCTTTTCGCCATCTCCGAGTGTGCTCGGCGTGGTCGCCGGAGATGAGGACGTGGATGAGGTGCTTAGATCTGATGCCTCGGATTCAGTCGAGGAGGTTGAGCGCAGTGTGCACTCGCGACGCAAGCCGGGTCTCCGGACAGCCCAAGGCCAAGCATCTTTCGACGATGAGTCTGGAGAGTACGATATCCAGCTACAGGGACGGGGCCCCCTCACTCGATGCGTTTTTCTGAGTGTGAAGGTTTGGAGGGGATGAGAATCGTCCATATCGCGAGTGTCTGCGGAGTATTTGATGGAGGGACGAAAAGACTAGAACACGTGGGGTCTTTATGTGTGTTGGGGAATGCCCGGTGAAAACGTTGATGGCCTAGGAACAGGAAGAGGATGCATCTTGAGGAATATATGTGGGACGCCCTGGGGAATGGGAGTTAGATGCCGGCTAGGACAAAATTATCCCAGGGAAATGAGATGCGGGCGCTGCTCCTTCATCGACACAGCTCGACAGTGCACACCTGATTACTGATGTCGGACCGTTTATGCTAACTCGAGTCGAGAGCGGTTAGATCGGCGTAGAGACAGGCCTTCGTATGGGAGGTGCACATACTCTTCGACTCGGGGATGATTCTGGAGGAACGCAAGCACCGAACGCCCGTTGCTGACCAAAACGTGCTCAACGCCGAGCGGTAACTAAACAACGCCACGTTCAGCCCATGATTGCAGACTCGACGGTGACGGCACATCGCACTAACTTTTGATGTCGCCTTGGTAATCCGAGCGAGGAATTGAGCAACGAGTCACGAATGGCAGAGCTCATCGAGGTGTCAAGCAGTGTCGATTGTTTCTCAGGTGACCCTTCTAGGACAAATTGAGCCCATTGGTTCAATCAAGCTTAGGGATCAAGTGAGTACTACATACGACAGGCGCGATCGGTCCGTTCACTGACTCGGTACACTCTGACAAGCTGAATCATTTATTCCACGTCATGATAGTCCCGATAAACGACTCTCCAGTGGATCTGGATCCTTCGATCCTCTCCGACGAAATCGCGTTAGATGAAGCCCTAGACGCGATTGACCCTCTTCGACATCTCAGAGGCGACGAAAGCCTTGGTAGCGACGATGATCCACAGCGCATTGTTCCCGCCCAACCACGATCGACGTGTAACGAGGTTGTTCGACTGTCGTTCCCTGATCGCAGTTGCTCCACCGCCACACATATCGTGCTCAAGGTGGACGCAAGCCCCGGCTGCGGGGGCATTGCGTGGCCTGCCGGGGAGGTTCGCACATTTATCCATGTTTGTTCTAATAGCAAAAGTTAATCGATCACAGGTCCTCGCAAATTATCTAGCCTTTCGTAGGGAGAACTACTGCGCAGGAAAAACTATATTGGAACTGGGCAGTGGGACTGGTTTAGTCGGATTAGTTGCTGGAAAGCTTGGTGGTCGAGTTTGGATTACTGACCAAGCGTCTGTCAGCATGCCCTGATTTACGACGTATGGCTGACTCAAGTCACACAGACCATTACTAGATATCATGCATGCGAATGTGCAACTGAATCAGCTACAGCCGTCTGTCGTCGTGTCGGAATTGAACTGGTAAGCAAACTAGCATTTCACCTACATCACAGACATGGTAACCGTGGAATGTCAGGGGAGAGGCGCTGTCTCCAGGAATACCCCAACCTGATCTCATTCTTGCGGCGGATTGCGTTTATTTTGAGCCAGCATTTCCGCTCCTGATAAAGACGCTCTCCGAGTTGGCAACAGAGCAAACGCAAATATTGTTCTGTTATAAGAAGAGGCGCAAGGTATCGGCGGCCTCCAAAAAGTGCTGTATAACCACTTACCATTGATAGGCGGATAAGCGCTTCTTTATCCTCCTCAAAAAGAAGTTCGATTGGAAAGAGGTATGTGCTGCTGACTCCCTTGTGAAGTAATGCACCTCGAATCCATTAGGTTGAGGACGACCCGTGTCGCGAAAGATATAGTCGAGAAGCTATTTCACTTTTAATGGTGCAGAAAAAGCTTGTGAATAACAGCCCTAGGAGCAGGGGAAGTGATCCGGTCCGGGAGACTATGACAAGCGCCGACAATTCGCCGGACATGAACCCAATGCCTGGAAATTTGGAAATCATTCATTTTCCTGTTCTCTAATCGTAGGTTTTAGATGCATCAAACAGTATAAGAGTATGTTTTTTTTTGGCTACCGGGCTATGGAGGTATTATTGTCTTGATCTGTTGCCGTCCATGGATCAATATTTGGCTAGTTCATTCCTCCTGGGACTGACCTGCAGCCCATGAATTCCTTGTATTTCCTGCTTCAATACCTCAGTGACGAGCTTGTGTTGCTTCACTGTTGATAGGCCCTTGAATGCGTCGCTAGCAATCTTGATTGCAAAGAATGAACCACATCCCCCTGTGAACATGGGTTAATTCATGTTCGACCTTGGTGTTTGTGGGCTGACCAGAAACGTCTTGCACCGCAAGCTCAGATGGGGAGAAACGTTCGTTTAACTTGGCGACGATATTACTCTCTGTGTCGGTGGGCTGAGAGGCAGGCGTTGATAGTGATCGCAGAAGTGGTGTGGTGGACCTGGTCGTTGCCAGTCGTCTTGCCAGTGACGACAGCATTTCGTTCGGAAGCAACCCATTTTTGCTCAACCGTGGTCACAGTCGTCGTCACGTGTTCGGAAGTGAAAGCTACGGCGGCTGGTAAAAAGTCCTAGTTGAGATGCATGTCCTTCGTGCAGCGTTTCGACCAGCACTCTGCGGTTTTCGTGGACTCGGTCCGTCGACCAGCGTCCTGCGGTCGCGTATCTTTCAATGGCCTGCACTGCCCCGTTCGTGTCATACTCTGCCTCCATTGCGGTCGGGCTACTCGGACATCAAAAGACTTGGGGCTCTCCGATTCCTCAACACGCGCTCGTCGTCCACGAGTACCGTGCAACCTAGAGCAGATGCATCCAAATTGCCTGTATTAGCATCACCCGCGGTCGGCGGCTGGCTCCTCTTCTCATCTGCATTGGTCTTCGCGGTCATCGTCGTCGGAGGCGTCACGCGTCTCACCGAGTCCGGCCTCAGCATCACGGAGTGGCGCCCCATCACGGGCGTCATACCCCCGCTCAATGATGAGGACTGGAACGCTGAGTTCGAAAAGTACAAGGCAACTCCGGAATTCAAGTTGTCAGTACGCCCCTCGAACATCCAGAGTTAGCTAAAGTCATTCTGACAGAATCAACCACTCCATCTCGTTGGACGAATTCAAAAACATCTTCTACATGGAATGGGGCCATCGCGTTTTGGGTCGCATCATCGGCGTGGTGTTTGTTCTCCCGCTTGCCTACTTTGTGGTCAGGAAGAAGCTCGCGAGTTCGATGCCTGCCAAGTTGACTGGCATGGCGCTGTTGCTTGGTTTCCAAGGAGTTCTCGGATGGTACATGGTCAAGTCTGGTCTCGAAGACTCCATCATGGACACTCCCGGGGCGATGCCTCGCGTATCACAGTACCGCCTGGCGGCGCACCTCGGTACTGCCATTCTACTTTATGCCGGAATGCTTGGGACAGGTTTAGCCGTCGTCAAGGACTGGAAATATGTGCACAACGGTCTATGGAGTGGATCAAAAACCATGGCATGGCAGGAGATACTAGCTAACCCTGTGGTGAAGCGGTTCACTCGATACTCTCGTGCTCTGACAACGCTCGTATTCCTAACGGCATTGTCTGGTAGGTGGCTAGATTATGCTTGTGCTCCCTCTCACGTGGATATGCAAGGTGCTTTCGTAGCCGGCCTGGACGCTGGGCTGCAATACAACGAGTTCCCGTTAATGGGAGGCCGCGTCGTACCTCCAATCGACGAGCTCTTCTCCACTGGGTATGCAAGAAGTGCGGATAAATCTGATCTCTGGTGGAGAAATATCTTTGAAAATCCTACCACCGTCCAGTTTGATCATCGCGTCCTTGCAAGTTATATCTTCCTTTCATCCTCCAACTCAATGCTAACTTCTGCCTCAGGCTATGACAACATATCTTAGCACTTGCCTCCTCTTCGCTTACAGTCGCCGCAGTGCCGTTCGCTCTCTGTTGCCACCACGCGCTCGGGTCTCGGTGACGGCCGCTTTCGCGATGGCAAACGTCCAAGTTCTACTGGGGCTGGCTACTTTGTTATACCTCGTCCCCGTTCCCGTCGCGGCTGCTCATCAGGCAGGCAGCGTGGCATTGTTAAGCACAATGGTGCACTTGCTCGTTGCGCTTCGTCGGCCTAGCTTGGCAGCTCGACTTTGGCGGAGCGCGGGGACGGAAGGTAAGAAACATAATCGTAGAGTCTAAAAAGAACGACGCCTTCAGATTCGTCACGTAGGCATACCATTCACACTCAGATATCTTTATAACATCATCCCCACTGACTTGCACGACCTATGGCGTTTGCCTCGAATTGAAAGTGTGGTGTTACATTAAGGCGTTGGATATCGACACTCTTAACCTGACATCTGTACATCTTCAGAGGCTGCTGCGGGTGGCACTGGCACCGTTCCATCCGCTGGAGCTTTCACATCCATGGTTTGCAGGTAAACTTGCACCGCATCCCCATCGACGATACGGAATTTTCCTTGTGGAGAAGTAGGCTTTTCGTGAACGCCAGCGGGGCCGATGATGCCAATTGAAGTGTTGTTAATGTTGAGCTCCTTATCCTGTTGGAGCGTCTCGCGTAGCGCGTGTAGGCCATGTTTGATCAGCTCCTCCAAAGTACCTGTAAAGAATGAGCGATCATAGTGCCGGGTATCGGGGATACGAACAGTCGGCAAAGGACTCAAAGTGCTTTTCTAGATACGTCTTGGCGCTCTGGCTGCGCGCACCAATCGACATGGCCAAATACTCGTATGAGTTTCCCGAGGGCGAAAACTCGAACAGATGGGGTCCAGTTTGATCTTGTCCAATGACAAGGAAGCCGACACCATAAGGTCGACGTCCGTACTCTTGCGTGTTCACTTGCGCCTCTAACCACACAAGAAATGAGGCACGTATAAGCTACGACATAGAAACTCACTCTCGGCGATGGCAGAAACGAGCCGGTTCACGGGCATCGGACGATTGAAGACCATGCGCTCGCTCAGGGCTTGTTGCCGCATGAAATTGCTAGAAACGGCGTCACAAATCCGGCAGCCAGTCGTACTAGGGACGTGGGGTCATACCTCAGCACGCGCGCATCCGACGTCAGTCCCGCGATTGCGATGCCGACGTGGTCGTCTATTCGGAACATCTTTTGTTGGTACGAAGCCAGTTCGCCGGTAGAACGCTGCCAGGCGGCATCAGCGCGCGTGTCGCCTAGGAGCGCAAGCATACGGACCTTCAGTGCCAACAGGATAGCATGTGTCTTTGATCGCAAGCCGACCGCAGCAGATCCTTGCTTGACGGCTTCGAGGGCATACTCGACTTGATGGAGACGACCTTGAGGCGAGAAGACGGTGTTATCGGAGTCGTATGTGTTTCTGAACTGCGTAGATGGTGAGTTACGTGGGCAAGAAAATCGAATTGCGAGCAGACCATGATGGCAGGTCGAGGAGCGTATGGACGATGCTCACAGGTGACGCGTCCTCGTCGTATATGGGCCACGTGACAACTTCATCTGGCGACGAGGTTGAACGCCTCGGAATATTAACAGAAACATATGTACAGACACGAGAAACATAAAATATCTATTCACTTCATCGTGCCCCCTTTTTTTCAGCTCGCCACTCCTTGAACATACCGTCCAAACTCTTGTATATCAGGTGCGACGGTAGGCATCTGATGATCTCGCCTATCTTCTCTTCTGCGTCCGCCTTGCCCTTCTCGCCATCCGCCTTTTGAGCATACTCGATAGTCACGTAGAACATCGCGAGTACAGCGAGAGACACGTGGGTTTGTTGTGCTCCGTGTGCCGATGATTGGGAAAATGCGGCGAGAAGAGGACCGGAGATACTTGGCGCAGATATGGCGGGCGCGGATTGAGAAAACGGTGTTGCACGTTCTCCGCGAACAAGCCTCAATAATATCTCTAGGAGATTCTCGGCCTCCGTCATGTGCGTCTTGAGGAAGCGTTGACGCTCGCTCTGGATTCCCACTGTCGAGTTGACCGCCCAACCCTCGAGAAGAGTCCAGATTGTAGGAGCCTGTGAAAAAAAGGGCTCAACAAAGAGCGACAATCGACGGGAAGCACACAAACCGGGTCAGGATCCGCAACCTGGATCTTTTTCTCCCAACCGTCCGCAGCCTCGCCTGCGACCCAAAACATGCGCCCGAACATACTTTTCAACCACTCCTGCACGTCCCCGGATTTTACCCACTTGGGCTCAGACAAGGGCCGGTCCGTGTCGAGATGAACGATGAGGTGTACTTTGGATGGGAGTGAGACTTTTGAAAATGAAGGTATCGTCTCATCTGCGCTGCATGGTTCCAGAATCGTTGGTAGAGGCAAGTACGATTTCGTAGCCTCAGAAAGCCCTTCAACCTGCATGTCGTTGATACTTGCATGGATCAGATGAGAGAACCACACTTACGAGTACGCCTTTCAAGCTTTCATCGTCCTTGTCGAGAGTTATATATACCTCAATCCGACCTTCAGTTCTATACACGCGGAGATATTCGACGATTTCGGCATCAACGACCAATCGTCTACTGCCCGCGGCATACGATATCGAAAGGCGATTTGCAGACGGTGTACTCCCCTTTTTAGGTGACGTGGGCACTGGTTGATGCGACTGTTCGCCATAAGTGGAGCCGGATGACGTCGAGAGTAACGTGTTAGAAGTGGGGGAAGCGGGTGGCTCTGGAAGGTGTTCTTGATCGATGTCATGAAGAAGGTCGTGGACGACTTTTTCGTCGGACTGAGACTGGCGTAGAGTTGCTTGGTCGACCTGTGTCATAGTTTCTTCCTCTTGCGAGAATAGCCCGTTGTCTGGATTGTCGTCGACGATGGTAGATGCATACGAAGACTGGGCTTGCAGCGGCTTCAGGGCGACGGCGGGTTGTGGTAGGTCGGCTACACCTTCAGCCAGGGCGGCTGGCGCATCAAGAGGCCCCGGATGGTCAGCAGGCTGCTTGCTGAGCTGGGGTGCACCAGACTGCGCAGAACCGACGGGAGGGGGCGCGGAAGCTCGACTAGATGAAACATCAAATGAAGAACTCAATGACGAAGAAGACTGAGAAGTAAGATGAGACGGTTCAACGAGAGAAGAACATCCACTAAGTATTGCCCCGCCCACAGTCTCAATGCTGGGTTCACTATGCAGTGGCATTGTGCCCTCCGAAACAGCGAGCTCCGCAGCTTCGCCAAGAGTGGAAGCAAAGTCCACGCTGGACTGTCTTTGGGACAGACCAGGTGCGTAATCTTTGCCGTTCGCATTAGACGAGACAGACGGCGGGTCATTGCCTGCCGCCACGCTGTCATGGTCCCCGGTATCATGAAGGGCAGCGACACAACCATTGCCCGAAGAACCAGTTTCACGTCCATCAATAACAGTGCCTTCAGGAACAAGAGTCAGCCGCGTTAAGCCTCGGATGGTCAGATGGATACTCTCCACCCAGGCTCGGAAGCATCCATCATAGCAATAGTTGAGACTGGTCAGAAACTCACCATTGACAATATCGCCCCCAAGCCCAGGTATGGTCGGCTCACCAATTGCGACGTGAGGGTCTTCGACACGACTCACACGGAGTTGATTGTCGTCCTCGTCATCGGCGTGCTCCCCATGAGCGCCGACCTCAACGTCAGCAGCATCTCCGTCGTCCTCAGCGATGGCGGCCATGAGCCAGTCACCTTCGCTAGCAGTCTCCGCCACACTCGGCGCAGCACTGCCTCGACCCATTCCATCCATGTCAACACTGGCAGTATCGCTCATCTGGCTTCCACGAGGCGGAGGTGGCCGCCCTCGGCCCTCTTCTGGGTCACCATCATCATCCTCAAGTTTCTTGCGCTTGCCTTTGCGCGAATCCATGGGGGAGGTCCCATAAGCATAAGAAGAATTGTGCGGGATTGGATGCGAATCATCCGGTGAGACGGGTGTATGGAAATAAATGCGGATGCGCGACGGCGGCGGAGAGCTGAGCGAGGATTGCTCCCCAACGGGTGGCTCAGTCTTGACATCAGCCACTGCTGATGCGTCTGAGACGGCGTGCTCGCCCCTATGTGAGGCGTCAGCGCGCTCCCCGCCGGAGAGATCACTTGATTGTATCGGTTCTTCCTTGATAATAGCATGTGAAGAGTCAATGAGAGAAGTAACGCCCTCTTTGCCTTCCAACTTGGCCACAGAAGGGAGTATGCCCCATGTCCATCCGAGTTCAGGCATCTCCAGCCCCACAATCTTAAAATCTGTGAGCGTGCGGCGATTTTCGTCCTTCTTACCACTACTTGTGAAACTCCCAGACAATGTATCGCGATTGCCCAATTGAGTACTTGAACCATCCTGTCGACCAGCACGACCCGAAGAATGGCCCTGTCCTCTTCCACGGAAACCAGTGTTGCCCATATTCCCTTGATGGTGTTGTTGATTAAACGACCCACCTCTGCGGTTATGGAACTCTTGTTTGTTACCAAAACCACCTCGTGAGCCATGACCTCGTAAAGAACCTTGCTGACCGCCACGACTGCCACCACCATTCATAAACGAGCCACCACCACGACCACCGCGCTGACCACCCATTCCACCTCGGGTGTTACCCATCGATCCGCCTCTCCCACGACCGGAGCCCATGGAACTGCCACGACCACCCATACCTCGGTTGTTTCCGCCAAGAGGTACTTGGTTAGCACCTTGTTGACCCTGGTTCTGGCCGTACATGGAATGTTGAGGAGTGGGCGGAGGCTGAAACTGGGGTTGGGGAGGTGGGCCCTGTTGACGTTGCTGCCCGTGGTGATGATTTGAACCGGCCCCATCGAACTTTTGTCGTTTGGCGGGGGGGAGATGTTGAGGGGGAGTATGATGTATTCCATGACTATGCCGCACCTGTTGAGGCTG
>JBBPUA010000384.1:0-19272 GCA_038094355.1 Afroboletus lepidellus | reverse complement strand
TCGGCGACTGCCCCACGAAGCTTCCGACAGTTGACATAGTCATCGATCCCTATTATCAATGCAAACATTTCTTGCTGGGATTTGCTCGCATGATCGATTATGGAGTGCATGTTGGTGGAGTGTACTGACCAGGGTTTGGAAAGTGCCCGGGGCGCAGTCCGATAATGGACATCGTTCGGAGGAGTGTCTAGTGAAATTTTCGGGATCGCGCAGCGAGTGGTCACGTGATCTTACTGCACATCATAAACAGTGCTCAAGCGCGGCGTTCCTCCACCACCCGCATCTCTACCTCTCCGCCCAGTGTCCCAAACGAATGCTCGCGCCCGACTGAAGACACCGTTTCGACATGCTCGCGCAGACCCTTAGAGAGTCCGAACGCACCGTCGAGCTCGCTACGCCTCCTGGGACCGCGCAAGTTCCGCATGTGCATCGCCCGCACACTCATGATAAACCGAGGGGACAGCACGAACAGCACCGCAAACACGATCGCATTCGCGATCACTCCCACCATGCTCGCGCCGAACTGCACGTTGTTCAATAAATGTCTGATGGACACGTCAATGTCGAGTTTGGGGTAGGGAGACAAAAAACGGACGCTGAAAAGTAGAGGATACCCTCTTGGAGGAACAGGTTGATGTAGCGATTAGTCTCCAATCGCCCGGTCTCCCTGTATGCTTGAAACGCATCGATGCACGGTCGCGCTACGACGAACCCCAGCAGCAACCCAGCGAGGGTGAGCCGAGGAATGGCCTTGTACTTGCCAAGCTCGAGTGTCGTATCGTATTCTGGGTTGCAAAAGGACATGTCCAGGATGTGAGGGATCTCCACTGAAGGCAAACTGAGGGGCATTTATTCCCTAGAAACGGTCTACACGTACTCGTCATGTTGCTGTGGGGGTTGTTGTACAGCACAGCAGAAATAAAATAGAGGACAATTGTAGTGACGTAGAAGACGAGCAGCAAACCAAGGACAGTCTTGGATCGACTGTACATGGCGTAGACCCGCAGAATCATCACGACTGATGGTCATGAGTGGTTTAGACGGTAAGTGGATGCAAAGCCACTCACTATCGGCGGCGGCAAGGAATACAGTGAACGCGTAGGATGGCGCAAAGAGGAGCGCCGTGCCTGCAAGTCATCTTTGCTTCATGGGTTAGTCAGATAGCGAGTAGCATTGCTTACATCTATCGAATTCAAGTTGACGTGGATGATGGGCTATGTACAGGGGCACAAAAAGAGACTCACGTCTATGTGGTCGCATATTTCTTCATCAAGGATGCACGATGATACTGGAGACAACTTACCAGAGACGGTCCGGGTATGAATGTACTCCCATCTTTAGTATCATCAGCAGGTTCCAGTCAGTTGCACTGTGCGTGGTACGTACAAAGGCCTTCACTCCTGTGTAATCAACAACCGCCGTTTAATCGTCTTGCGCGGAATACACATCGGTCGTCACCGGATGACTCACAGAGCGACGAACATTCCCACATAACGAACCTGTTCGACGAGTCAGCGTCGGTCCACTCGAGAGACGCCATACGCACGAGCACAAACATGGCCGTCACAAATGACCATGACCGGTCCTGTGCAAAAACACGCTCAGTGACGCCTTACATCTGTTCACAAAGAGCCCACCCAGATGTAATTTATCTGTCAACCCCCATCAGAAGCACGTACGTCGAGAAGATACGTTCCGCACCTCTTTTGACAGGGTGAGGACTGCGCGCACGTCACGTCAGTCCGGACCGGCGAATCGCATGTGACACGCACCATAATCGTATACAACGGCCGTGGCGATCGCGACTGCCACATCGGTGAGCTCAGGTAGACGGTGGAGGGAAATGGCTCACGAGACACGTAATTACTGAAACGCAACTCGGCCACGATCGAAGCCAATGTCGAGTCAGAGGACATGCTGCTAGTTGTCACAGTGGAAGAACTGGTTTTCTAGGAGAACCTGGACGACGACCGTGACGCGCTGACCAGCTAAATACGCCGCTGCGAGGGCACCGTTTCAGCACATCAGCTTCGCGTCCTCATCAAACCTAAAGACGCATGGAAAGGAGGCACAGTACGAAACGCATAAAATGATTGACCGGGCGTTTCAATTGGTGTACGCCGTAGTTGATGAAATGTATGGGTAGCGAAGTCTGAGCATGTGCCTGGGGAAGAACGAGTGTTTCGTCAGTCAGGCACCGGGATGAAGGCAATAATAACCTTCCAGTTCAGAGTCATTAAGTTGTGGGGAAAATAAATCCACTCCTAGCGTATCCACGAGAAGAGGCCTTGAGAGGCTTATGGTCAGCCATTGGGTGATATTTGGATGGAAATGCCCATGGAACAGGAACGGAAACGCGCATGATTACTCCGCTATTAGGAGGTCGCCGTGGGGGCAGCGTTTCACATATGATAGTCGACTCTGTAATAACCCATACTCTTCGGGATAGGCTTTATGTAAGTTTCTGAGATGGAAGCACTGAAAATGACGTTTGGGAGATAGAAAATGGTATGGGTTATCATCGGTTATTACAGAGTCGAATGTATTACTGCAAAAGTCTGTCAGGATTAATCTCGACGCTGGGCCGCCGAGTGCAAACGAGACTCGGCATCAATGCCAAACATTAATGCAGCCGTCGTGCGAGAAGGCCTCCACACGGCGCGTTTCAGAACCCCCCTCTATGCCTCAGACGCATCGTGTATACCTTTGTCGCCACACGAGTCTCTCGAGCGCAAGATCTCTAGTCTCCCTCCAAGGTACAGGTTCTTGCGGAAGCGTACACCCGCAAACAGCACTCGTCATCGCTCTAGGTATATGGTAACGGAGGAACATGTGCAAGATGCGCGGTTCTGATACGGATCGTTCTTGGGAGCAACACTAGCTTCGCTGCCAGATCAACATAGGGAGGGTTTGAAGGGACGTCACTCACGCGAGGTGATCATCGCCTTCAAATCCAACGATGGTATCCGCGACAAAAATCCAATGCGAAAGGTTCCATAGGCATGTTGAAAATGTTCACTGACGAGATTTAATCCAAATCGCTGGGATGACACTGTAAAAACTGGGTAGACTCGTTAATGTATGTCATCTATCGTTCAAGGTGGCGGTCAAACGAGTAAACCGAGAGAAAGGGACCATATATACAACAAGGGCGAAACGAAAGGGCTGACCTAGGAATATCGGTCTGTGAGTAATCCGATATGACGCTCGAGCTGCTCAAGCGCAGAATCCGATTACCCCCAGCCAACTTGGATGCGTGATGGCTGTACGATCAGTCAGATCGACGAAGACCGACGTGCACCCACCTCAAAGGTCTTTCCAAACCCACGAGGGCTCCACACATACCACTACCATGGTATGTCCATTACCACCTTCTGGAAACATCTTCTGCTAGGCTCGTAATGAAGAAAAAGGCCCGGTCCATGCTCTGCCGCTTCCGCGAGGCCCAAGCGGCTGGGCTGGAACTTTTGTTTCTGCGTCGGGTTCTCGCTGCATTCTGCATGCGGATCGTATGCATGTCATAGTTCACTCGAATCCATTCGACTGAACGACAACATGCACGCAAAACGTAAATCCAGACGTTCGTCCGACTCGTCGTACAGAGTTGGCGCTTGAACCCATTCGGCTTCGGTAAATGCCGTGCGAATAATGAATCTCCGCGCCAAAATGGCACCCGCTGAACTGGCAGATACGTCGCGTACAACAGATTGCATATGGAGGGTGGGGGTCCGACGTCAGGGCGTCCGAAGGAGATTAACTTGAATAAGGTCAGAGGTCGCAAATCAATATCGTTGACGTCCGCGCATCGACAGGATATTAACTTTGGCTGACGGGGGGAGATAGGAAACAATGCACGCGTACACGTCGCTGTCGGGACAGTGACCATTTACAGATCCTGATCTCCATCGATGGCCTGATCCTGCTTGTGATGTCAGAATTTTGCACTGCTGGCCCTGCTCTCTGTCGGTAGAGCTGAAGACTCATGCGCTTGCCGCGCGCGGCCCCCCATAACGCGATGCAAGTAACATCGCTATTGACCATCCGTAGTTCTCATAGCCCGTCATCAGTAAGTTCACATGTCGTTCCCTGTGCAAGTGAAAGTGAAAGGTGTATTAAGGTGGGACGCTACTAGATATTTCCTTCCGGAACTACCTCTCATGCGTCGTTGGAGTTGTGGTCGCACTGTGTAGAGGCGCGGTCTCTAGGTCTTGATTGGGGTCTGGACTGGCCCCCGCCGACGCGCCGCCTCGTCTGCCGCGTTCAACATATCTCCAGTAAAGTCCTGCGCGACCCTGCAATCGAAGCTCACTGGAAGCAGCACATGGTACACCCGATTTCCATTCATCTGGCGGTTCACTTGGAAGATTTTACGACTTGCTCTAAAAATGCACGAAACAGTAAATCCATCATCGTTCCCCATGGAAGAAGTCTCAGGCTATACATAAGCGCTAGCAGGAATATAACAAAGGAATCAACGAGTTCCAACCGAAATGGCAGATCAGATGACTAGGCGCCGATGTGCACATAGAGAGCCCGCTGATCAAGCGGCAGATTGAGTATCCTCATCGTCTTGTTCAATGCATATGCCGCCCGGGTATAATCCAAACGTCCGGATGCGTCGAGCATGAGCGGATAGAACGTCGAGGTGATCTTGTTCGTCTCCGCATCGTCCACGGCCCACATCGTCCCAATCACCGAACGGAAACCAACAAACTGCATCGCCGACGCGAGATGGATCATTTCGTCTGGGCTTTCCTCGTCTCCGACGGTCGTATGACATGCAGAAAGGTACGCGAATTCGGGGTCTTCTAGATTGCAGCGGATGATGCGCTCGATAGTGAACTCTCCGTCGTGAAGGGCGAATGCGGACTGGAATGGCTCCTTGCTGTTCGCGAGACCGTGGCAGGCGATGTGTACCCATTCATTCCTGCCCAGCTCCCTTGCAACACGTGATATGCTGGATTCTTCACCTTCGATGCCCGTGAACGTGGCAGCGAGATCAACACAGCGACTAATGTTGGCCAGTTCAGAGCTGACAGCAAAGAGTTTACTCTGCCCAGTAGCATCCGCTTGCCCAATCCCGACGAACTGCGTCAAATTACTCGTAGTTGTTGACGAACGTGGACGTCTAGCACGAATGAGAGCACTCAAGGAGGGGGTATAGGACGAGATGTAGAGAGACGCGAGATTCGGCTGACCCTTCCTATATGGGCCAGCAGCATGCAAGGGCAAAGTGGAAAATTCGGCAGTAGGACACCACCAAATCCGGGAATGGAATGGGTATGTTGTCTGGAGAAAATCGACGATGGGAAAGACGACGTCATCCCAGAGTTCCCGTAAGATTCTGCCAAGAACCTTTGTTTTGTCAGCGGACATTGTGGAAGGGGTCAAGTCACGGAGGACTGAGGATTGGTGTCGAAGATATTGTTGAGTGATCGATAGCGGTATATGGACTGGATCACGATCCTCAAAAACAATGAGTGCATCGCAACCATACTGGCTAGCGTTGACAATGATAACTGGTCCTCCACTGGCTGCATGTCGAAGATCCGAAAAGAGGGAGGGAAGAAGGAAACGAGAAAGCCCAGGTAACTGGCGAATAGCAGTCACGACACTCTGCATTTTGAGGTTGAGACGGCAGAGGCACTCATACTGATCTACTTCAGGTAAATCAAGAGCCCTACGAATGAGTGAAGACAAGCATGTGAATTCACTGGCCAGCGTCTCCCCAACAGATCCTGATGCAGTAACATCATCAAGCGGGGAATGAAGACGCGTGAGCTGGTTCCAGAATACACCACGACCTTGCTCGAGCAGTTCAACCGCATGCTCTAGTACACGATTACGGAGACAGGCTGAGAATGCATCCATCGCGAGTGATGATGTTTGCTTCTTCAGGATATCAAGATGCTGGGATAAGGAGGGAAGAAGAGAGAGATGCTCAACAAGCAATCGAAGATATGTTCCATACGCAAAGACTGTGGACGAATGCCTGTAATGCTCGGCTCGAAAAATCCATGCCCGACAAGCGGACAAATCAGTCGATGACACCGTGTATGATACAACTGCCAGCTGAGCATATAGAGAAAATACTTCGCCCTGATCGCCCTGCTATCATAACCATGTGAACCAAATACGACGGGGATAAAATGTGAGTCAGCTCACAGCGGTTGCTATATTGAGGTCATAGCATGTGAAGAGACAATTCGCAAGGTTGTTCAGAAGCTTGGAGCGAAGAGGGTGTCCTTGCGAACAAAGCGAGAATGCTTCCCTGTGGAGAAAAATAGCCTCCTTGAGATCACAGAAAGCCCCAAGTCGCTTGTAGCGAGTGGAAAGACTATTGGCAAGATTGTTCAGAGACATGCAACGATGAGGGTGTCCTTGCGGGCGAAGTGAGAGTGCTTCTCGGTCGAGAATAATGGCCTCCTCGAGATCCTGCAAGGTCCCGAGTTGCCTGTAGTGAGCGGAGAGACCATCTGCAAGGTTATTCAGAGACGAGGAACGAAGAGGGTGGCCGTGTGGATAAAGCATGAGTGCTTCTCGGTTGAGGACAATGGCCTCCTCGAGATCCTGCAAGGCCCCGAGCTGCTTGTAGCGAATGGAGAGGCCATCCGCAAGGTTGTTCAGAGATATGGAACGAAGAGGGTGTCCTTGCTGACGAAGTGAGAGTGCTTCTCTGTGGAGGACAATGGCCTCCTCGAGATCCCGCAAGACTCCGAGCTGTTTGTAGCGAATGGAGAGGTCATTCGCAAGGTTGTTCAGAGACTGAGCACGATCAGGATGTCCTTGTTGGCGAAGCGAGAGTGCTTCTCGGTTGAGGACAACGGCCTCCTCGAGATCCTGCAAGATCCCTAGTCATCAGCAAAACCCTGGGCCCCTGTACTATCCTGTATAGTCCTGTACAGGGCTGTACAAAGGTCACAGCCCTCACAGTGGTCACAGCTAGGTCCCCCTATGTACATGACTGTATAGGACTGCACAGGACTGCACAGAACTATACAAGACCACTGTACAAAACTGTACAGGACTGTACAAAGCTATACAAGGCTACTGTACAAAACTGTACAGTCCTGTACAGGACTGTACAAAGCTATACAGAACCACTTGTACAGGACTGTACAGGACTGTACAAAGCTATACAGAACCACTTGTACAGGACTGTACAGGACTGTACAAAGCTATACAGGACCACTGTACAAAACCGTACAAACCATATAGGACCATACAAGACTAAGCCAGATCAACTACCAGTATAGAATTTAAGTGACAAGTTCCCAAATACGAAGACCACATTTCATTAGTTCAAGGAAGTACAAGCAAATTGGTAGACTATCTTAATAACCGGCAGTTTGAACCACTAGGCTGATGCTGAACTGTTTCAATCGTACTGGAAATCAACAGTCAAGGGCCAAATACCTAGTCGAACAAACAATACTCACTAAGCTTCTTGAGCCCAGTCACTGAGCATTCTCTCGAGTTTCGCTGCATGGTATTCGTCCTCCAAAAGGTCTTGAAGTGCCGAGTGCATGGTCCAAAAGTCGGCCTCATTCTTAGATGTCGAAACCTTGCCTGACATGGTGCCATTGGCAGCGTAGCTGTCAAGGACACCCTTGATCTGTAGCAAGCATTAATACTGTTTAGGACTCAGCGTAGCACTTACGTATGACGCAACATAAAGGAGTGCTGTAATCGGCACGGACTCCTTGAACATGGTATGCTTCCGGAAGGACTTCGTTCCCTCTCGATAAAAGACTCTCCGACAGGCAGCGTGAATACCATTATGACCAAAATTA
Source organism: Afroboletus lepidellus (assembly GCA_038094355.1). Classification (NCBI taxonomy): domain Eukaryota; kingdom Fungi; phylum Basidiomycota; class Agaricomycetes; order Boletales; family Boletaceae; genus Afroboletus; species Afroboletus lepidellus. The sequence goes on along the minus strand of JBBPUA010000384.1, from coordinate 11,479 downwards.
GATGCTCTACCCTGGAGAGGGAATGAAAACTGATACATTTGACAACTAGGCACTTACATATTTATCCGGCTCTCCTTGAAGGAAGTAGAAATCGTCCGCGAGGTTCCTTGCCTTGGCCTTGATGATCGCAACACGCTCCTCTGGATTCTTCCGCGATGGTGCCGATAAATCATACTCAGCAGGAACAACATCTTGAATAATCTTGCGAACTTCGCTACGGAAATTATGGATGTCGTTCCAGACACATGTCGCCATCGAGTCTTTGTAGTTCTCCCAGTAACCTGGTAGTTCTCGTCAATATTATACTTTGAAGTGAATGATAACATACCATCTTCGATCAGTCGGCCCTCAGCCGCGAAAGTCTCCATCGCCTCATCAAGGACTTCGCGGCAAATGCCATCGAGTGCATCCTCCATTGTTGGGAATGGGTTTTCGAACATTTGATAGCATCGGAAGAAGAATTTTGCAAGATCTATCATCGCAGCGCATATCCGAGGATAAAAGTTGATCTGGGTCGGGTCATTACCTCCGCGTTTCCTCTTGGGACCTGTTTCAGGAGCGTCGTCGGCAATGTTGGCCTGATGTCCTGTAGCGTCAGTCTGGGCTGGTTGTGGCACCGGGGCTTGTTGAACCGGTGCTGGGACCCGAATGGTTGGTCGTGGTGCTTGAGCCCGAATGGTCGATCGTGGCACTGGGGCTGGTCGTTGCGCCGGAGCCCGGGCCTGTGTGACTGATTGTGGCACTGGAACGCGCACAGTCGGTCGTGGTGCCGGTCCCTGCACGACTTGCGCAGCCACGGGACGTGGTGCTGAGGCTCGCACAGTCGGTCGTGGCGCTGGACCTTGAGAGGTGTATCGCGGAACCAGAGCTTGCGTAGGGGGTCGCCAACTTCCTGTTTGAAGCCGTTGAACATTGCGCAGGTGCGTTGCAGATGGGGGTCGAGGCTGACGGTTCTTCGTGTAATGATGCTGGAGGACATCGTAGTCTGTGTCGACCTAAAAAGCGTGAGTGTTTCATTTCGAAAGGGCGAGGTGCTTACTTCCTCCATACGGGACCGCGGAGCAACTTGTTCTTGCTCTGTTTGTTGTTGACAACGGCCATCTTTATTCCGTAGCATCTACAAGTAGTCAGTCATACAATATCATTTTGAAAGGGCGAGACACTTACTTCCATGATACGGGGCCGTGGAGCGACTGTTTGTTGTTGACCGCGGTCGTCATCATTCCGCATCTACAGGTAGTCAGTGTTATACAATAGGAACATTGAATAATTGCAAGTGCAAGTCACCAGCGAAATAAGATCAGCTTCCATGCTGATATCAGCGTTGTGGAATCTTTCCAAGTTGATGTCCTCCGAGGCTGCACGTAGATTATCCAAGTCGATATCCTGGGGAGTCCCATCACCGCGGAAGCGATGCCGGATCTGTTTCTTGCACTTTGAGATCATTGCCATCGTCAAGGCCCGATCTTCTGCTTCATCGTCGCCACTATGAACGGCATCTAGATCGAATTGTTCTTCTTCTTCTTCCCCATGTACATTGCCACTGATATCCATGCGGTACATTGAATCTTCCATCTCATCGATAGATTCATCTTGGTCGGGTGAGAAGCGCTCTTCTTTAACAGTGCCTACTATATCATCCGCTGGGTGGGGTGGGTAGTCGTAATCATCATAAACGTCATAATCTGCCATTTGCTCATCAGAAAGTCATAACAAGATACAACGTTGACGCGCACCTGACACACCAAACGGCGGCAAACTATGCCGAGTTTCAGGTGAGCCCATCATCGAGTCATCCGTCCGTGAGCGTTGGTGAGTTCGGGTCAAACGTGATGTGCCGTTGTGTTCAATCGGAAGCAGGCTTTGAGCGCGACTCTGGGATCGAGACGGCGGGCGGCTAGCTTGGTCTGGAGGCTGGCTGGAAGCTGAGTGAACCTTGGTAGTAGCTGGGCCCGGAGTGTGACTAAAAGCTCGACCGATGCTAGCAGCTCGTTCTGGGACCTGGCGGGAGGGTCTATTGAAAGGGAATGCCACCATTCCTTGAGTTCGAGCAGAGGACATTGCGGAGAGCTGAGGATGTAGGACACGCTGTCCTAGAGTCTGTATTAGAAGGCCGCGGGAGGGTACTTTGCCCGAGCCACTTGGAATGACACTGGATGCCTTGGACGGGACGTTACGAGTAAGGCGGGGTCGAAGTTCAGCCTGGCTGGGGGCTTCATCCTGCATATTTACAGAACGGGATCGTTGGCGAACGTGACCATGTGCCCTGATATCTTCGCGAGACGGAATAGGAAGTGGGGGAGGTGAAACTACAGAATGTGATCGCCGGCGAGAAAGAGACTGGGAACTAGCTGGATACTGGCGAGACCCCAGTTCTTGATATTCTGCGATCGTCTGAGTCCCGACGTATCCTGACGTCACTGCATCCCGCACTCGCAAGCCAAACCGTTCTCCAGGCTGAGCGGAGTGGAGCGTCGGCTTCGGAATGGCAGTGTCTAAGCTTTCGTCATTGACCTCCGCTGGACGCTCAGCGGCCGTTGACTATTAAGCCATGTGAGTAAAGAGGAGGATTCTTGTATGACGGTACTGACTTTACCCTTCCTCGAAGTCTTTCGTTTGTGTTCTTTGGGTGCAAGAGGGTTGACTGGTTCCGAGTCTGGAATTGAGAGCTTTCCTCGTTTTATCACCTTCGCAGGACTCTCTAAAACCTCGCCAAGCTTGGCAAGTTGCTCAGCAACACCACCGCTGCCTGCCTTGGAACGGCTAGAGCGACGGACTGGCACAGAGTTTTCTTCGCCGTGCCGAGCCTTGCGTTTGGCCATGGGGAAGACGATGGAGACCGTCGGCTAAGTGTTCTATACTGCAAACTTGCTGACTAAGCTATAAGCGACAGTGCTTGCAATGAGTGCTTACCGATCCGAATAACTGAAGACCAACAGTTGAGCATTGGCAGAAGATGCGGAAGGTGAGATGTCCAACCAAGACATTAAAATGATCCTGGTGGTTCTGGCTGGAACTCCAGTTACTGTGTCGGGAGGTGGTAATCAAAAAGCTATAAGCTGACGGACACTAACCTCTAGCTTGTCCCGATTTGTTGAGCACAACGTATGTCGTCTTCATGATAGCAGCAAGCGTGGTATCTGCAACGCGTTCATGTACAGTGCACCCAACGTGGTCTGCTCTCGTTCCTCTTGAGCGTTCTTCTCCACGCTCTGCATACCACGTTGTGTCAGATCAATATCTATTGGGATATCGATGGCTGCCAAAAAGAATAACATTTTTTGGCGTCGCCCGTCAGCGATCAAGCAAGTCGTATCAATGATTTCGGCGACTCACTTATTAGATCCGTCCAGTCAATGAGTTCTTCGAATAAATGTGCATGCAACGCCGCCCCTTCTCCACGGTCAAGATCGCGAAGACTGTGCGCAGTATGTATACCCTATTGAACGAACCCAGGACACGCGATATCAATGTACAGTACACGTGAAAACAAAGCAAAGGGCTGACATTTACTGGATCATCGTTATAGACCGCACGTTCGATCAGCCGGATCGACCCCAGTTGGCCTTCTGGCGCCCATGAGACCGTTTTTCGCTTCGCCCTGCCGGCGTTGTTGCGGGGGGCGTGCTCGCTGCCAGAAACAGACACGGCCGGAGATGCCTTGCATCCTTTACCCATGGATTTGAGCACTTCCTGAAAAGGATCGACGACGAAGGTTGTGCAACGTTTGCATCCGATTCCCTTTTGACATTCACTGGTGCCTTCTTGAAGCTGGGTAATTTCGGTTTGGGTTTCGGAGCCGAGAAAAACGATGAGTCCGATCGCGAGTCTTTGACAAGTAAGGATACTGGCTTCACCTCCTTCTTTACAGTGGCTTTGGAGGCCGACATCGCAGGTGTGACAGCAACCTTCTTCGCAGGAGGTGGTGCTTTGGTGGCGGCTGGTGGCTCACTCAATTTTCGTTTCTTCAGCTTCACGCCTGTGATGAAAGTAAGCGCTCGTCGGGTCGCGAAACAAAGTGACGTGACTCACCCTCTGTAGTTTGATTGCTTTCTGCCTGTTTCGTGGCAGTTTCGACCAACTGATTTGCTTCCGGCGCAGCGTCAGTGATAGGCAACCCTTCGCCTTGCGGATTGGGCTCCTTTTCAATGTTTGGCTCCGTGGTTTGCGGGGGACGAGCGCAGAAAAGGAGAATGAGACCGCCCTCACCTGCAGGCTCCGTGCTCGAGCGATATCACCGATCTTGAACATCAAGGGCGCCAGAATGGATAAATTTGCAGGTCCATTGCCCGATCGTTACAGTGGATCCTTTTGTTGACTCCGATTCGGTGTAATGCCGATGGTAACTGTCTATATGTGCACGATTTTCTACATTTTAGTTTGAAGTCATAATACTATGCACTCACCTCACTGACTATTATGGGGCATGAAATACAACTTTAAAATGTTCATGCACAAGCATATGCAACTTCGTGAAGGCTCGGCGAGTATGAGACCGAGGTTTCAAAGCTGAGTATGAGTTGGGGCGAAGGAATAAACGGGTGTGACACTTTGTCACATGGTGACAATGAATTACAACGACAACGGAGTCCTAGTACTAGTGTGATAGAACCCGTAGCACAGGCTACAAATGACAAATGAATCAACATGATATAGCATAGAAGAATTCTTTACAATAGTACTTGTTCAAGTAGAACGTGTCAGAGAAATGCGAACCATTGAAAGTGTTAAGTCGCGAGTCAGCCTTCTCTCCGAACATCGGAACAATATGAGCATAAGACCGGAGTTGGTCCAAAGGTAAGATGTCGCCTACAGGAATGTCCCCTTCACGGTTTGAGCGTTTGAGGACATGCATGTGCGTGACGGGATCAACAACACCCCCAGATCGAAGATCAAACTTCCGCACGTACGCCAGGTAGCGATTCGCCCAAAATGGTTGCGTCCCTTTGGGGGGAATAGGCCGCATAATCATCCGAACCTCGGCAACAACATGGCCTGTTGATCAACATGAGCTAAGTTCAGTCAAATGGCTATTGCTTACCCTTTAATCCGCTCGTTGGCCAGTGCTCATGCTCATCAACAGCAAATATGGCCACATCGTACCGCCCGTACTTCCAAGGTCCCTTTGGCGGGCTCGCGTTCACAGAGAACGTTGGGCATATAATGGAAGCATCGTGGTAAGATTTTTGTTGTATACGTACTTTGTACCAAAGCTGTAAGCCGTCGAATGGGATGGACGCGTCCGCCACAATACCCCTTCGTTGTCCGACGCTGTGAAATTTGGCTGGAAAACGGCTTTCTTGGTGGATGTAGTGTGCGAGCGCGCTACGTAGATCAGGGAGGGAAAAAAGCTCTGCTGCATCGGCGATTGAGATACGAATGCACGACGGATCATAGTTAAGGTGGATCGCAGACGAGCCCGCAATAAATGAACGCGGCGGCCAGATATTTGATGTGCCGGTACTAGCGTCCTCGGCTTTTTTGAAGAAGTTCGTGACCTGACGCACAGGACCCCACAAATCAGCAAGAATAGCCACGCCCAGAGGACCTGAGTCTTCGAGTGGCTCATCAGCTTCATCGTTAGCAGAATCCGCGTCGCTTTCATCATCTCCCTGTTCCGAGCTTTCACCAGCGAGTAAGAGGGTGATGGCGTCCTCGAAGAGGCGGCATTTCTCGCGTCTATCAAGAAAACGACAGATTTGAGGGTCGTAGTCCTTGTTATTGCTCGCTTCAGCAGGATCCTTGATGAATTCAATATGAGTATGTTCCGTCGTGTCTGCAGACCACTGCAGGAGTGAGCCAACATTCGCAACACTCGGTGCAACGTTCTGCATTAGCTCTAGCTTCGGAATTTGCCAATGTGCCATGACCCTTCCTTTCTTCCCGCGGCGAGCCTTGAGATCAATGATAACTTGCTTGTGGTCGTGAAATTCTTGCAACGTATCGACTATCATACTCCGTACATGTTCTGAAATGACAGGCGCTTGCGCAAAATACCGGAATTCTACCAAGGCACGGATTGCACGAACAAAGCGTGGTGGAGCTGCTGCTGCGATGACAGCAACAATATAGCGTAGCAGATCTCGTTGAACCCGACCAGTAACCTGTTTGAGCCTCGAAACTCCTTTGGAAAAATGTCGCAGGCCCACGATCGGTGTTAAGATGGAGTACCGGAAGTCAACTTCTGCTTTGCCGATGACGACAAGGCACCACCCAAAGTCGTGATCATAGAATTCACGCAGCCAGTGGTGAAGCGCTTCGGGGGTCAAAAAGACGGCAGGTTGAGCTAAGGGCCAATTGCGCCAGAAGGGATCGGAAACACCGTTCAAGCGAAACTTCTCACAAGCTGCGAAGTAAGCTTCGACGTCGAGGGGATCCACCGTAATCGAGGCTAGCTGACGTAACGTCGTTTCTCCAAGGCGAGACGGATGGCGGAAGGGATCTCCAAACTCTTTGTAAGTTGCCATGGTGACATGAGAGGTCAATGCTCGAACACCAGCCAGCATAGTTGCTTCTGGCGTGTCAACGATGTACGAGGCCAGGATAGTATAACAGAGGCGCAAGTTGCCGCACGGGTCCGACATCATCCGACCAATCCTGGCAGCTTGTTTAAGAGGCTCCAGTATAATGTCCAGGCATGCGTGAGTAAGCCGGTCGCTAAGGACGGTGCGCATTCGTTGGTCTGGATGTGTAAATTCAGAAACCGGTAGAAGTGCTGTCAATAGGAAGGCATTGTTCGAGGCTTTATTGCGGTGGGTCATCCGGATGTTCGCCAGGCTGATTAGAAGAGGGTGGGCGACACGACCGCCTGACATAGACGTAATATTTGTCTTGTCAGACGAGAGAATCACGCCTAGGAGCGTTGACCCGGCTGGCAATTGCGACTGCAAGCAAGTTAGCTGACGAGTAATACATCAGGAATACAGCGTACCTGTATATTCCAAGCTGCGTCCCCGGTAACCCATTCGCTGTAAATACGTTCTACTATGCCCTCCGCGGTCTTGTAAATGCGCCGAGGCGTGAGGTCCATCTTGTCCTGAAAGGATGGGTGGTTGAAAAGGAGCTCTACGCAGTCGAGAGCATCGCGTAGGTAAAGGCAAACGGGTGCAACAGTCGGCTGTTCTGTGGGTATGATACGGTATTTCCACTTTGGGCCAGAGGGGAGCAGTTCAGCGCGAGAGCGCAGTTCCTTGGCAGTGTGGAATGAGAGGTTGAGTTCTTTGATCTCAAAAGAGGAGAAGATAAGTACCAGACATGTCCCGAGTAGGACCGTGAACCTACCACGTCTAATTTGAGAAATTCGTCGATTTTCGCCATACTCAGGGACGAACACAACAAGAATTTTGCTAGATTCCACTCTTTACGAGTTGCGAAGGGATAGAAGGTGTTTGCTTGGCGTTGAGGGGAGTGGGTGTCCATCTCGAAACGAGCAAGGAAAGTTTCACCAGTACTAAGGATTTGCGCGGCACCCTCATACTCCTCCACCGAATGAGATACGTGGTGCTGCCTCAGAAAGCCGTCGACCATCACAGGAATATCCTCGTGCGCGTACATGGAGGGTGGGTGGACCATCACCCTAGGCAGGGGATCTACGTCCATCGGTGAGTTTGGGACAGGATCTGAGGACTCTGGCACTGTCTCCCTGTTTCTTTGCAATACATCCGCAACGGCAACGAGGCCATCTTGCACGGAACGACATCTCCTCAGCGGCTGGCTGAGATGGCGAGTGACACCCTGAGGAGTTAAGAACGTCCTGAGGCAAAATGGGCATTCGTGCCTCATGCCTGAAGTGTGAAGAGCTGCAAGGAAGACAAGGCAAAGAGCGTACTGGTTGCCCGAGTGAATTCAAGCGTGGTGCGCACGCAGCATATACTAATACGTACGTATCAGCTTGACTCAGATTGCCGGGCTCATGTGACCCTCCGAACTATCTCGCGAGCGAGTAAAACACTACCACCATGCCGCTGCCTACTGGCCTTCATTGCTCGGCATTGCTATCCCCCTCGACTGTTTGTACCTCAGAGATTGACCGAAGCCCTCCAACCTCGCGTCCAAGTTCGCCATCGAGTTCTCCTCGAGCTTCACCCACCGTAACTTGCAACCTCTTTTCTGCTCCAGACCCGTCCCATTCTTCCCTCCAGGACCACCGACGGTCCCATCAGCCCACCCTACCACATCGCGCCCTATCAAAACAACCAGTGGAATCATATCCATCCGGGTCCGAGTCGGATGACATTGATGCACCGCAACCACTTTTACGTCCCATCTTTCCAGAGCCATCGCCAAGTTCTCTTGTTCGCAATTTCGACCTATTTCATGACATCAATGTAAGCGTTGTCTCCACATCTTGTTTGTCGTCAACTCGAAGCCTTCCTTTCAGTTGCAGAGTGTCCCCGACGACGAAAACATGACCGCTCATGGTGCTAAACTGCTCCTCGAAGCGAGTCGTGCTCAGCGTGACGTTCAGTTAGCCAGGAAAAAGCTTTCCACCAGCCTTGTTGAAGAGCATACCGCATTCGCCCGGCTCCATCGGTTTCAAGCACTGATCGCTCAACGCCGTCTACTGCGCTCGGAAGAAATCATTGGGACCGTACGCCACAGAATGCGTGAGCATAAAATCCCATTTCCGAGTCAATTGTCACCCCCACTACGTCGAAAATAAGGATTGTATACAGATCATACGATCCGTCTCCGAGACCATTACATACTTGTTGATTTGATAGCTGCTACCAATTTATCAATGCGTTCTTTGTCAGGGAGCGACGCCTGTTCTCGTGCCGCAGACCGATGTGGTGATCACCGCCGGGGCACTGATTTCTTGGCTTGTTCTCCGGAGCGTGATTGGGAATAGCAAAGAGATAAAGGAGGACCGGACTAGCCATACATGATGAGCGGTTGCAAAATGATAGATCCATGGCGGGAGATGGACGATCTGACCCGGATAACCGGCGGGAGCGAAGGGCCAGTGGTCAGGCTTGAAAAAAGCACGGTATGGATGTTGGTTGGACAATCAGACCTGAAATGACGATGATGGGCGAGAGGTTGCACTCAATGGACAGAGATAAGAAGCCGGGCTCGAACTGACACGGTGTAGACGGGAGACAAGCGATCTGGCTGGGAATGACGTGGTGACGGCGATTGGTGCGCGATTGCACTCGAAAGGACAAGCGTTGGGGTTAGAAACGAGCGGCCGGGCTTGAAAGAACACGGGGTGAGAGACGGCCGAAATCGACATAGTGCTGAGACGAGCAGTCGTGCGCAAGAGAACTCGGCAGGGGTGAACGGTGAGCAGCTGCGCGCTATTGGATGGTGTCGATCTCGCCGTTATGCCGTCCTCAATGTCGCCATCGTCACCGTGCCCCTCCCGGCATGTTGTCCCTCACTCAGATCGGCGCTGTTCAAGGGGCTGGGGGGGTGGCAGATGCCCAGAGCAAGTGATAGGTGTCGATGAGCGATCGGGTCGTCGCAAACTGGGAGCATGTCAATGCGTTGTTATTTGCTCACGAAACGAACGTACACGTTTGGGGAGGGAAAGTATGGGACTGAGCGGCTGTAGAATCCTGCACAGAGTCAGCGAAGGCCAACAAACCAAGGAAGCAAGCGTACGTCGAGATCCAACCTCTGACATGCTTTTGGGGCATGCTAAAGAATCTAGCCATCAGTCAGCTCAGCGCGCACGCATCCAAACGCCCTGCTCACTCAGCGCAAGATAAAGTCAGCGGAGACGTGCCGACGAGGTATTCACCGCTCAACACGCTCTGGTGGTCCCCACTTGGCCGAGCAGATGATTCCCAGGAGCCAAAGCGTGGAATACATGCGGGTGATGAACATGAGCGCCAGCGAGGCATCACGATCACGCAGATGAAGAACATGCCGAGACCTTGAGATGTATATCAGAGGGAATGAGAGGCGAACAAGCACTAATGCGGGCTTGCGAGGGTCCGATCGGAGATAACAAATGATGAACCACACAAAGTGAGTCCAGTGGGGCACGCGAACGTCGTAGCCGGTAACGGCAGTTCGTTTCGGGCGGCGTCGCCAGTGGATGGGGTGGTACTTTGTGTCGGGGTTGACGTGCGTTCACAAACTTGTTGCGCTGTGGACGCGTGTGGACGCTGTCCAAGGCTCGTAGGTCCCGTTTATGGCAACTCTGGCGAGCGGACGGTGGGATATTACTTGTACCCATTCCGATGCCATTTGAAGGGCTGGTGGGGACTAGGAGGGATCCAGAGCGAGTGGACTAGCCTAGATGGCGCCAACAGTGAGTAAAGAATCGTGTCAGTGACCCATGAGGGGTCACGCTCGTATTGATGTTGTTGACGAGGCTGGTTAGTAGATGGCATTGACAGTAAATGGTTAGAAGCTTTGCTGATGGGGATGGAAGCACGTACTTTGTCGCAGTGCGTTGGTACACGTCGGTGCCGCAGCCAGCTTGAATCGTGTCCGAGTCTGGTAGCATAGCGTCTGACTCAGATATCAGGGGTTACATGTTGTGTGTCGACCATTGCGGTGAACGTGTCATCCAAGTTGATTCGCGATCACCATATACATACTGTGACCGAATTCTAAGAGTGTTGATCCGATGCGTTCATGGCAAATCACTAGCGCTGCCGAGCTGTGCTCGGCTGTGTCAGCTGTGTCGGCTGTGAGTATGACGACATGCTGTAAGTAAGTCAGGGTTTTGCTGATGACTAGCTGCTCGTAGCAAATAGTAAGACAACGTGCGAGGTTGTTCAGAGATATGGAACGACGAGGGTGTCCTTGCGGACAAAGGGAGAGTGCTTCTCGGTCGAGGCCAATGGCCTCCTCGAGATCACACAAGGACCCGAGCTGATTATAGCGAACGGAAAGACAAAACGCAAGGTTATTCAGAGCTAAGGAACGCTCAGGGTGTCCTTGTGGGCAAAGCGAGAGTACTTTCCGGTCGAGGGTAATGGCCTCCTCGAGATCCTGCAAGGCTCCGAGCTGGTTGTAGCGAGTGGAGAGACGATTCGCAAGGCCGTTCAGAGACGAGAAATGGTCAGGGTGTCCTTGCGGGCGAAGCTCGAGTGCTTCTCGGTCGAGGCCAATGGCCTCCTCGAGATCCCGCAAAGTGGCAAGTTGGTTGTAGCGAGTGGAGAGACGATTCGCGTGGTTGTTCAGAGCCCAGGAACGCTTAGGGTGTCCTTGCGGGTAAAGTGAGAGTCCTTCTCGAGAGAGGACAATGGCTTCCTCGAGATCTCGCAAGGCCCCGAGCTGGTTGTAGCGAGTGGAGAGATGCTTCGTAAGGCTGTTCAGAGCCAAGGAATGGACTGGGTGTCCTTGCGGGCAAAGTTCGAGTGCTTCTCGGTTGAGAACAATGACCTCCTCCAGATCCCGTAAGGCCCCAAGCTGGTCATAGCGAGTAGAGAGGTCGATTGCAAGGTTCCTCAGATATGTGCAACGATCAGGATGTCCTTGTGGGAGAAGTGAGAGGGCTTCTCGGTCGAGAACGATGGCC
>JBBPUA010000383.1:0-19282 GCA_038094355.1 Afroboletus lepidellus | reverse complement strand
GATTACCCTTAAGGACCGACCGTGAGCAATGACGACGCACAGAGCGGGGCAGGTTGAATTTACCTTGCACTCTAAGACTCCTATCACATCCCGCAAGTGATTCCCTACGGTATGACGTTTGGCTGCCTGGGTTGCACAATCCAACAACCTAAATTCCTCAGCGAGGTTGTTGTATATTCTTGCACCAAGATCTCATCAGTGAAAGCATGGCAATAGTTGAAGGCTAGACCTACTCTCTGAAGTGAGCAAACTCGGCCTCGAGCTCAGCAATGACCCGAGCAAGGACAGTTTGAGGTGGTACATCACCCGGTTTCAAGGTACCGCCATTCCTGTCCATCCTCTCCAAAATTTCCTCCACAGTATATGGACGTCCAGGGTCACGGCCGATCTGGCGCGGACGCTCTGGCTGACGTTGAGGCTCAGCGACATCCTCGAAACCTTCGTCGTGGTCCTCGCGATGATCATGTACAAGCCCATGATCATCCTGGTGATCGTCTTTACCATGCAGGTGATGATGCTTGCACATTCGGCACGAAGTTGCGTTATGACGTGGCGCAGAGAAGAACAAACGTTCCATGCGCTCTGAACTGATCTTGGGGAATGGGGGGTTGGATTCAGCTCCACTATCGACCTTCGCGTTTGGTTCCTGGATTCGTCGGCGCGAACGCGCGCCGGCACGGCTCTTGACGGATGATACCGACTCGTTACCTGGACTCTCTTCCGTGGGCAGCGGAACCGAATAGGAACTCTGGACGGATGAATTGGACGCCCGCTCAGAACGACGTTCGTCTAGGTCCACCGATATTCGATCTACTTCCTCATCGTCGATAAATCGTCTGACAGAAGGTACTGGGGATTGAACCATTGAGCGAAGGGGGTGATCAGGTGGGTTTGCATGACCACTCTGCTCGCTCGAGGTGACATCGCGTCCTTGACGCCGCTCATTGAGTCCCTCCTCGACGACCCCGCGTAGGACCTCAATTTCGCCGGCGAGTCTTTCTACTTCTGTTCTGAGCTCGTTAATTTCTTGAGCCTTTTCCGTCAACGAATGCGCGTCCAGTTCTCGAAGGCGACGAAGGTCTTCAAGAAGCTGCTGTTGAGAGGCCAAATCAGACGTGACGCGAGCAAGGTGGGACCTCAATGTCGTTACGAGGGCCTCGAGCGCTGCGATGTGTCAGTAACCATTTCATATAACTCGCTTCGCAACTCACCTTTCTTCTCCTGAACTACTTCCAAGTACTTGGACGTCTCCGCTGTGTCTTTGCCTCTTCTTTCTTTTCCCCTGGCCCGAGAAGGAGATGGCACACCAACACGGGCAGCGCTGACATCCATTGGATCTTGAGACTCTACGATGCGCGTGCGTTCTCTGACGACATCACGCTTGCATTCTTCGAGCTCATACTCCAACTCTCTGACCCGGCGGCGCGCGATGCTATTCTCTGTCTCCAAATGGTTCAGCCTTGTGTGAAGCGCATTAAGCGATGCTATAAGACGACCTTTGCACTAATGAACGTTCGTTCACCCAAGACTAAACATTCGCAATTACCTTCGACCTCTTTGGAAGAACCGGCTCCACGGACACCGTACCGTTCTAGGTTTCCCTTGGCTGGGGAGATCACAGCGTTCGTCAGACCGGTGACGTCCGGAAGATGTACGCGGCTGCGATTGGATCTCCTTGCTGCACGGTTGTCGTTCAACTCACCGTCCTTGACAACAGAACGGTGCGCGGCAGCGGGGACGACAGCAGGTTCGTCTTCTTCCAGAGCCTGACGAATATCCCGCACCAGACCACGGGCAGTCTTGGTGAACCGCGAGCCAGATGTGGAAGGCGTCGGCGGCTGAACATTGACGTTGAGCTGAATAGGAGCGGGTTGGGAGACATATCTTCGAATGGGTGTGGCAGTGGTATCAAAAGCTACGGTCGCTTTTCGTGCGCGGGGAGTCATATTCCGCCGAGCAACATTGGCATCTGCGTGACGGTGCGACGATTCTGGTTGCGAGGATCGGGGCTGGCCGCCACGAGGGCGTCTTGGGGAGAAACCGACACGCTGCAGGGTTTCTGATAACCTTGGGCGAGGGATATCTTGGGACCTGTCTGCATCTTCTGCGTCGGAACCCGCATGACAAGCTGAAGCGTGGTCGCGGCTTAGTACGTTTCGACAAGATGGTTCAAGTGCTCTGTACCTGCTATGATGTCTTGGAGGGGTCGTTCGGGATCATATTCTGCGCCGCTGACACTAGGCTCTCTTTTCCCACCGCGGGTGAGCCCGGCGTTGATGGTCACGGCGCTCGCATGATGGGCAGCGGTGGACATGGTGCGAACATCGTACGGCGTGATACCCTCATCGTCGTGGATAGACCACGCGTGGACATTGCTGGCGTCAAGATCAAAGTTTTCGCGCGAGTGCCGATCAAACGAAGCAAACGCAGTAAACTGTTCTGGTGCAGAACCATGTCTTGGATACTCAAGAGACTCGTTGTCGCCGGCGTCGTCGTCTGGTACAGAAGATAGATGAAGAGATAGATCGGTGTTTTGCAGGTTGTGTTCGAGCTGGATGCGGTGTTGTTCGAGCTCATCGCCGGGGATGCTGAAATCGCGGCGTGAGGACGAAGATGACTTTTTAGCCATCTGAGGTGTCGCTGGAAACAGGCTACGAGAGAGAAACGGAAAAGCAAGACGAGAGAAACGAAGCGGGCAAAGAGCGACGTCGACTGGACGAGTAAACAACGTAGGACGCGTCAATCACGTGACCGTTATTCAACCCCTCCATGACGGGTTGCCTTGCCGGATCTGCACGGAGGTCTCTTGATAGGACCGTCATGGAGCAGCAGACGCACAAGGCTCACAGACCTGCTCAGTCTGGGACCAAAGCGGATAAGAAGAAAGGAAAACAACATTCCGGATTCAACGAAAAAGTGTGTCGTGCGTAAACCGCTCGTCTGTGACCTCACAACCTCTGCAGGCCTTTGCACCCAAGTCCGGCAGGCGAGCCGACAGACAAGGACGCAGGAATGTCGAACGCGAACAGACTCGTCTGCATGTGCCGCTGGTAGACAGGACTCCAGACGACACACCTCCGCCCGTCATTGTCGCAATCGTGGGCCCTCCTGGAGTTGGGAAGACTACCCTCCTCAAAAGTCTCGTACGTCGGTATTCGAAGCAGACTTTGCAAGACGCAAAGGGGCCAATCACTGTTGTTGGAGGGAAGCGACGACGGCTGACGTTCGTCGAATGTAACAATGATCTCAACTCCATGATCGACATCGCCAAGGTCGCCGACTTGGTGCTCCTCATGATCGATGGCTCATTTGGTTTCGAGATGGTCTGCTCTTCTGCACTACCATCCCCTCGTCCGGTTATGACGTTTGCGCACAGGAAACATTCGAGTTCCTCAACATACTCCAGTCACATGGGTTTCCAAAAGTCATCGGTATCCTCTCACACCTTGACCTCATCAAGAAACAATCCATCCTGAGAGATACCAAGAAAGCACTGAAAAAACGATTTTGGACGGAAATTTATCAAGGGGCAAAACTCTTTTATCTCTCCGGTGTTCTGAATGGTCGTTATCCCGACAGCGAAATCCTGAACCTCTCACGTTTCATTAGCGTTATGAAGTTCCGTCCTCTCGTATTTCGGAATAGTCATCCATACCTCTTGGCAGACCGAATTGAAGATCTTACGCCGCGAGAAACGATTCGCGCGTCAAAAGGCAAATGTGACCGTACAGTCACGCTATATGGTTACCTACGAGGTACCAACCTCCGTCAGAGCACGAAAATTCACATACCTGGCGTTGGCGACCTTGATATGGCATCTGTTACCGTCCTTGGAGATCCTTGCCCCCTCCCCGACGCTGATTCGGAGAAACGGAGAAAATTGAGCGAGAAAAAGAAGTTGCTTGTGCATGCGCCCATGAGTGACGTCGGGGGCCTCATGTACGACAAGGACTCGGTCTGGATCAACGTCCCTGGTAACTTTACCCGAGGGTCAGAAGACGGTATGCTGTTCATAGGGGTACTTCGACCGCGATTTTGACGCTATTGGTTTAGCGCCTCAGGTTCCTCAAGGGGAGGGAGAACAGATGGTCATCGACCTTCAGGACGCCGATGCTACCCTCGCGGATGGTATCTTCCGGAGTCAAATCAAGCTACTCGGATCTTCGTCGCGACACCTTAGTGTTGATTCAAGGCCGCGCCAACGGGCCGTCGACGAATCCGATGATGAAAATGGTGATCAGTTAGATGAGGACTTGGAAGATGGGAGCGAGCTGCACGAGGCCGACTCGGAGATCGACAACTCGCACATGGACTCGGACGAGGACCTTGACGGAAATGATCCTGTGATGACGTCGAGAGGAAACAACGGGCGCGTTGCACAACGGAATACCAGGAGAGCTTTACAGGAAGCTGCCGGAGAAGAGGAGGATGGGGATATTGCTTTTGCTGACAGTGACTCTGAGCTCGGAGAAAATGACGATTTCTTTCATCCCAAAGTCATGGCTGAGTCGTATGACGATGACCTTGACATGACTAAAGAACCGCTATTGCCTGAAGACTTGCAGGAGTGGGAGGACGAAGAAAATTTGGATTCGATACGTTCGCTTTTTATCACTGGCGACGAATCTGCCGAGGGTGGTACGGAAGAGCAAAACGAGGACGAACCGGAGGAAGAAACAGAGGGCAAAGGGTCCGAGGAGTCGCAAGACGCCAGTGCCGCAGCGCTTGCTGCCAAGAAGGAGGCGCTCAAACGCAAGTTCGATGAGCAATACGATGCCCCGGAGGCAGACAAAATGGACTTTTATGACGAAAAGAAAGATGAGCTCAACCGCCAGCTCATCCTAAACAAAGCAGAATTCGAAGACATCGATGGTGAGTCGCGGATGTTGGTAGAGGGTTACCGACCAGGATCATATGTCCGTATTGAGCTCTCGTCCGTTCCGTGCGAGATGATCGAGAATTTCGATCCTCATTATCCCATCATCGTTGGGGGATTATTGCCAGCTGAGGAACGCTTTGGATACCTGCAAGTGCGCATCAAGCGACATCGTTGGTTTGTGAAGACGCTCAAGACCAATGATCCCCTCATTTTTTCGCTCGGATGGCGCCGTTTCCAGACCCTTCCGATATACTCTCTTGATGATCACTCGATCCGAATGCGGATGCTCAAGTACACTCCAGAGCACATGCACTGCTACGCAACGTTTTATGGTCCCGTCGCTCTGCCAAACAGTGGCTTTTGTGCTTTCAACTCTCTTGACGGCGATAGCGCCGGCTTTAGAGTCTCTGCGACCGGTGTCGTTCTGGACATTGACCGGTCGACGAAAATTGTGAAGAAATTGAAGCTTACGGGGGTACCTCTCAAGATATTCAAGAACACAGCATTCGTAAAGGATATGTTTACGAGTGCACTCGAAGTCGCAAAGTTCGAAGGTGCCACTATACGGACTGTGTCGGGGATCCGGGGACAGGTGAAAAAAGCGCTCTCGAAGCCAGAGGGTGCTTTTCGGGCGACATTTGAAGACAAGGTGCTCATGAGTGGTGAGTCATTTCCAATGTAAACGCGATGACATTGACGACACGACACAAGACATTATTTTCCTACGAGCATGGTATTCGATTGAGCCTCGCAAGTTCTATAATCCGGTAACATCGCTGCTCCTGTCGGACAAATCGCGATGGCAAGGCATGCGTCTCACAGGTCAAGTGCGACGAGACGATGGCATAAAAACGCCGCTTAATGTCAATTCGCGGTACAAACCGGTTGACCGCCAACCGCGACGATTCAATCCGCTCAAGATACCCAAAAAGCTGCAAGCGTCCTTGCCTTACGCATCGAAACCGAGGACCATGAAAGCGCAGAATGCCAAGACATACATGCAGAAGCGTGCTGTTGTAATGGAACCAGAGGAGAAGAAGGCTGTCGCGCTGTTGCAACAGATCAGGGCGCTGCGCAAGGATCAGGTGGTGAAACGGAAGGAAAAACAAAACGAGAGGAAAGAGGTGCATCGGAAAAGGGTTGCCAAAGAGGAGGTGCTGAAGGGGGAGAAGGACAGGGAGAAGCGGAAGGAGGTCATGAGGATGGCAGGAATCAAGCACAAGCGCCAGGCAGAGGTCGAGGAGGGGTCTCGGAAGCGGCGACGGACGAGTACATAGAGTGTGACTGTGACGCGACGCGTGACAGTAATGGAAACGTACAACACTCGAGGTTCAGCTCAGACTGGGATGAGCGGGCATTCAGAATGGAACGCGAACGGCCACGCTGGGCGGCAGGGGACCTACTCGTCCAATCCAGCGCCGAGCGGTGGCATGCATACACAAGCCCAGGGACACGCCAGCGCACCAGACGCCGTGTACGAGGCCCACAGGCTGTTCGCGGCCTACCCGCCTGCCTCCGCGACGCCCTCTGCACATGGTATCGTTCTTTTTGGTGGTTGTTTTTTGTGCTGATCAGTGACCAGTGACGAGGCATATCAGCAATCTGTCCACCCCAGCCCCTCTGCCAACGTACATGCAGGCAAACTACGCGGCCTTCCACGCCGTCTCCTATCGCCCTTCGGACAGCTCCCCATTTTCCGACTACTCCCGCGAGCTCGCCTATCTGTCCGACCCTTCGACTCCTGCCCAGCACTCCCAGTACTGGCAGGCGACCAGAGACGAATCGGTTCGCTACCTCTCCTATGGCACTCCGTGCGTGTTTGTTTCCCCTGCCCATCTCCAAGCTCACTTGGCTTGTGTAGCGTCAGCCAGAACAGCTTCTCTACCCCATCGACCTGGACTCTCGCGCCCTCCGACTCCACCTATAACCCCCCGGCTATAGCCAACTCCGTTCTCCAGCGCTTCAATCCATCATCGGCCTATCCAACACCACCTCCACCCGGCATCCGCTCCTCGTCTTCCTCGCTCGCATTCGCCCTAGGCTACCCCAGCCAAGCCAAATCGCAGCCGTGCGTCTACAAGCCAGAGGATTCGGGCCCGTTTTTCAAGGACTTCCTTAATCGATCTGCCCAGCTCTTGGACTCCAAGCCCATCCAACCCATCAACACCCCTCAGCCTTTTCCATCGAAAGTTGAAACACATCCTCGGGCACAACTTCCTCCACCAGTCGTTCCACAACCTCCTGTGACCCCAAGGAAGCGTAAAGCACCCGATGAGCTCCTCACCCCCTCTCAAAAGCGCATATATTCGGCAAACCCGACGAATTCCCCTTCGGCACGGAGGTCTACCAGCGAGACGCCGTCTCACAAGTCGTCCAAATCTTCTCGTCAGGTATTGGCATATGTAAACGTCCCTCCTCCGAATTGGAAAACGCCGTCGTCCAAGTCTCACTCCGGGGACGTGGCTTACGGGGATGAATCTGCTGACGAAGATGGCGATTCTCCACATCATGACATGCATACCAACACAAAGTCGTCCGCTCGGCGCATTGGAGACAGGGATGAGCGAGGTAACGCGAACCCATTTGTTACAATCAGTGCTACTTACCTCTTGCGCGTGACAGCTCCACTTGAGAGACTAAACACCTTGATCGAGGACATACTCGAGGCTGAAGATTCACTTGCCGCTGATATCGAACTTGCTGATCTCCCCAAGGAGTACTTTTCTCCGTTGACGGTCGATTGCAACCACCCACATCTTCAGCCTACCGTCGTAAGGAAGTTGACAAAATACATCAGTCAGCTGGCTCGTCCCTCTAAGAGATCTAGGCGTTCGGCGCGTGAGGGGGTTGCTCATACTAATTCTGGTGCAAGGTCACGAGATACACTGGGAGACATCGGAACCCCCATTTTGTCGAGATTGATGAAGATTCTGGAACGCTCGATCAAAGCGGGAGAAGATTTAGATCCTTTACGTACTGCTACCCACCAACCGCCACCGCCCCCCTCGTCGCCTAGCAAATCGAAAAAAGGTCAAAAGGATGCACAGGAAACCACTACCCCCGTGCATGATTCGTCCCAACACCTCACAGACTCGGACGTACATGAGCTGGCTGTTCAATTGGAGGTTTCTAGGGACAGCATTATTGCTGCAGAATGTTGTATGGCGCTCTTGAGTGGCCAAGGCCTCACAAAGCAGGTCGGTGGTCTACCCAGGCTCTTGTCTTGCCTAATTTCAGTTGCCCTACAGCTCTACTCGGAGGAATTGATCACTACTTGCCTTAGCACTGTTAAAAATCAGCTCACTATGGTCGTTTATCCATTTGTGGAGGGAGCGGGAGTCAGTGGAACAGCGTCTCCTCAACTTAATTGCCTCCTTCGCTACACACATGCAAACTGCGGAGAATTGCGAAAGTTACTGTCCGAACTCTTCCAAGCGCTTGCGGCTGCTCTTCCTCGCATCAACGCGCTGTTCTCCGCGGATGGGATTAGCATGTCTGATGCAATCATTATCCAGGCGGTTTATATCGCTATAGGCCCGTTCTTCGTAGTGGAGTCTTCTGAAAATGACACAAAGGGTAAGCGAGAGAACGTCGTGTTGAGCACGTTGGGGAACAGCGCCATGAGAGGTCTCCGCCTCGATGCGCTCTCGATTATTCGAAGTGTGAGCACCGCATTCATACTTGATTCAGTTCCGTTGATCCCTTCAAGGTGTTTGCAAACCACGAAGATCAACGGTCATGGATCATCGAAGAAATTTTGTCGTCGCTCATCAAGCTGTCCAACAGTCATAAAAAAGCTGGGCAATTCCGGTCTGTCTTTTTATTGGGAGGTCTGACCACGTTGCTAATGACATATACAGTCTACGCGACGGACGTTCGATACGTACCGTGTCTGCATTACTTCTCCAGCTAGTGCAGACGTCGGCACGCGACGTTCGAATAGCTGCGCGCAGGATTTCAAAAACGCGTCAAAGTCGAGCGCTGCGGAACCAGGACAACGCGACGGAAAAGGCTAAAGATGCCATTTTCGACGAACAAGATGTCGAGGTGCGCGAGATGTGGCGTGTGTTTCTTACATGCTCATGACATCAGGAAATGCAACTATATATGTCGGGCCTTGACTCAGCTACCAATGCCGCGAAAACGATCGTCCTCTTCCTGACGCAGAGGTATACGCTTGTTCTTGCGTCTGCCACCAAACCTTCATCATCTGTCCAGGTCCGGAAAAGGGAAGCTGACAAAGAACTCCAACGAGGCGGAGTATCGAGTCATTCTCGATAACCTGATCTCTGACCTCTTGGTTGTCTTATTTTGGCCAGAATGGCCGGCGGCGAGCTTGATCCTCAGCGTGATTTGTAAATTTATGGTATGTTTATTTGAGTATCACCGGTCCTACGCTCTAGCATGCTTTCTTCTGCAGGTAGCTTCACTGGACGACGTGAAAACGAGCGTTCACATAGATACTAACGCAGCGAAAGCAATAGCTCTGGATCATTTGGGGGTTATCGCTGCTCGACTGCGATCGAGTACTATAAGGGTGCGACAGCAGAGCGGCAAACACCCACTCGTCCCTTTGGATGAGGTACGCATTCTATTCATGGTACGAGCTGATCTCACGACCAAGTCGTATAGATCCTTTCAACGGAGAATATGCACGATTTCGAGACGCTTCTGGCTCGTCATGAAGCCGCCTCTTTCTACTTGTTGAAGCGTTCTTCTGACGATCAGGCCTACGAGGTACGTCTCAATCCATCTGTGAAAAAAAGTCATTGCTGTATATGAGTTTAGAGTGCCCTTGAACTTACTTCTGCAATGTGGGGTCATGAATTGGCGAACGCTCTACGAGTATTGCGTGGCTCAGTTTCCTCCGATGGTGACGGCCGCTCCAGTCAAAAATCATCGGCGACGCGCAATCTTTGTGTCAAGGTTCGGAATGCCCTCTCAGAGGTATGGACAAACCGCTCGAACGATGTTTTTGATGTCGGGTGAGTGTGAAGCATCATGCCCTATCTTATTGTTTTATGCTCTGCTAGATCTGAAGAAGAAGCAGCACGTGTTGACCTACTTGCGGAGGAGATCGGTTCGGTCCAAAATCTTAGGAGCTCTTTTGGGCCTATACTAAACGTGGTATTGATGGCTCTTGATGCACCTCCTGTGTTCATGCGGACCAAGGCACTGCGGGCTCTTGGTCAGATTGTGACCAGCGACTCCAGTATTCTTTCCACGGTAAGCACTTTCACCCCAACGCGGCACAGACTCCTCACGCGGCACAGGCGAACGTCCGACGAGCTATTGAAAGCCATCTACTAGACTCATCCCCGGCTGTCCGAGATGCTGCCGTTGAGCTGATCGGCAGATACATGATCGAATCACCTGAAGTCGTTGGTGATTACTACTCGAGGATCGCTGATCGTATAGCGGTATTTTTTCGTCTATCTGCCTCGTCGACGCTCGGTGACTCCTTGGTTACAGGATACAGGGCTTGGAGTGCGAAAACGAGTCATCAAACTGCTCAAGCAATATTATGGTGTTACTGAGGACCTTGGCCGTCGGGTTGATATCTGCACAAAGCTCGTATTGCGAATGCTAGATGAGGATGACACCGTCAAGGACCTCGCGGTCAAGACAATGGAGGAGCTGTGGTTCCCAAATATGCCGTCTCAAGCTGTCGCTTCCAAGGGAAAACCGCCTTCGTCAAGCAACTTTCAGGACAAGACTGCTTTACTCTCCAAGGTGTCTGTTATCATGGGCATATCTGCTTACTTCAAGGACAAGCAATCTCCATTGGAGGACCTCCTTCACAAGATCATGTCCACCCAGAGTGCTGCGGATGCTCCCTTCATGCATGCGAGGTACTCCGAGGTATGCGAAACCCTAATTGACGGTCTTGTCGACGCCTCCGACCTCCCAGGCTTCGTGAGTGTTAGAAGTTTTCAGTGAAGACCATTCAACGTGATCGGATTCCAGACGGTTCAATCTTGTGTCAGAACGCTCTATTTGTTTGCAACAGCATATCCGTCTGTGTTGTCCGGCAGCAATGCTTCGACGTTACTTCCTTACTTGAAGAACCCTGCTTCCGTTCGTACAGATTCACTCATATATAATTGTTCTGATTTTCGTTGGTAGATGGACGAGCTAGCTGTTACTGACTACTTACTCCGAGTCTTCCGGATATCGATTCCTCATATGCCGAAAACTGCGATCAAGTTTGGTCAGGAGCTACAACTGGTCTTGCAGCCTATGATTCTCAAACCGTCAAACGTCGGTGGTGTCGTGGTATGTCAAGTTGCCGAGTTCAATCGAATCGGTCTGAGCTCCTATAGTGCTTGCAAGAAAGCGTCGCGTGCATGTGTGGTACCGTAAAGTATCTCACGCATGATTTTCATCGACTCGTCGCCCTTTTGAAGTCGTGCAACGGTGAGACCTTGTCTATTGAAACGTCGAGTCAGATCTGAACTGCTTTGCAGCACGTCTTCAGCAGGCTATCGTCCGGACTAACGAGGCGATGACCGCCGTGGAGACACGGACGTTGTCTATTCTCATCTTCATCGTGTCCTTGCTAGGAGAACACTGCGAGTTTGATTATCTGCGTCTAGAGCGGCCTGGTGAGTATGGTCCTGAGCTAAAGTTGCGAGCAAGGTCTGATCTCTTGCAGAATTTGCAGCCGAGTTGAATAGCATTTCAGAGGTGATAATAGTTGCAGTGTATTTTCCAACCCTTTTAATGCCCACGCGTTACAGGGTCCCATTGTGGAACATATCTATAATAGCCTTCTCTCCCTCTACGCAAAACATAATGATACCGGTCTCAAGGGACGGATCTTGCAATGTCTAGGTACGTATCTATGTCATGTGTGATCAACCTTAGGAACCCTCCTACTAGGCTTCTTGTTCCGCGCTCAACCTACATTGATGACGTTGGAGCAGTCCGCTGGGATTATGGATGCTATCTTCGCTTCGCCCGACGAAGACAGCCGCGGGCGGTTACTGAAGATTATGCAAGACTTTCTAGTTTCGGAAGCAGCTAAGCATACCGAACAGCGCAAGGGTGAGTAGTTCGTCTTGCACCATTTTGAGAGCGCCGACACACTCTTTATAGTCTCTGGACAAGGAAAAGGTGATAGCGTCGTGGATATGGCCGAACTCGTTGGAAATACTGAAGGCTTTGCGGATTCTGGGTAAGATCCGCTGTTTGGAGTGTACTATGCAACATTAACGAACTCGCACTCTGCACAGCGTCAGTTCCGCAGTGGTCCAACGTTATATTTCGCCCATTTTGGAGGCAGCACTGTCTCAAAACCCACAAATACAAGCTGTTGCCGTTGACATTTTGACCTTTACCGTCAAGCAAGGGCTTGCGCACCCACTTCAGGTACGTTGTTAATTATTGCATCGATCAGTGATGACAACAAGAACAGTCTTTCCCGGTCATTGTTGCTCTCGAAACGAGCCCTAACACGGCGACGAGCGTCCGAGCAGGCACATTGCATGCGATTCTGTACAACAAGCACATGAGTCTTCTCAACGCTCGATATATCGTGAGCGCGAGGCAATCATTCGATTACCAGAAGATGATCTCGCCGAACAACGTTCAAGGTCGGTTCATCTTTTTGGAGAATTCTACGACAAGGCTAAATTGGTCTTGTAGGATATCGCATGCAACCTGAGCCGGCGGCATTGCTGCAGCGGTGGTATTCGTTAGTTCGGGAGAAAAGAGCGCCACGACAGGATTTTTTGAAAGCACTCGTCAAAGCATTCGACATTCCCACCGTACTGAAATCATTGCAGGTTCTGCGTTCATCTTCATTCCACCTTTCCGACTCGGAGTCTGACGAGCGTCCTCTAGGATGATGTGAACTTTACCCGCTACATGGCCGAGAACTTTGCTATGTTAGAATACAAGACTCAAGAGGAAGTGCTTACTATCATCAAACATCTCACATCCATTTTATCCACTTCAGGAATGCAACTTATAGAAGTCGTTTCTCCTTCGAACCTGCTTGTCCAGTTGCATGAACCACAGCAACAGTCCATCCAGAATGGTACCCAAGCTGCTCCAGCACCCCCATTAGAGTCGAATCTTAATATCGACGTTATGAGAACCTCGGTTATAATCTGTATTATTATGCTGCTGAAATCACACTTAAAGGGGCTGTATGGTCTATCTGAGGAGTAAGTTAGTCTTAGACTTTACCTCATGACTTACCTGTCATGGTCCCACAGCAAATGCAGCAAGTTCGTTCCAGGCAAGAAGAGTGCTATTGGCGACAAACCTGCCATCAAGCGTCACCAATTTCCCATATCATGGGACCGCTTACCATTTGCTATGGCACCTCTCATCCTTCCCGAGCATCTGACAGCACAAAAAGCAAGGGTAAATCTGATGCATTCTTGAGCATATTGGCTGCTGATGCTTGTTCTAGTTCCTCCAGATTTGGAATGAAGATGGTGTGGTGGCTGAACCTGAATGTGACCTTGATTGAAATGTACTTGTTGTTATTGTTCTTTGTGTTCTGTGTTTGCATGCATATATCATTATCCTCAGAGTATTAATGTATTGTACTGTCTGGGCCATACCAGTAGATCTAATTTCAGGATGATCTTGACACTGAATTGACCTGAAGTTCATGTAATGAGCTGTCTTTCACAACTCTGAGTGACCAGTCCCTTTGTTGACTGGGCATGCTCATCTCCAAAGAATTAGATCAATCTAATGATCTCTGCCTCTTACATATAGACAATGCAACCCACTATAAACTCTTTTTACACACTAGCACATCCCCCATGTCAACTAAATACATAGATCAACACAGTCATCTTCATTTCTATATTCTGTATGCTCTCCATTTTATATTTCCTATGCTCCTTTGTACATACTTTTTTTTCTATGTATGTGCAGGTAATTCCAGGCAGAATTGACATTGGAACTACACCAGATCATCTGAAATGAACAGTTTCAGAATATATGTATATGTCTGGAATAGGCAATTCTGGAATAGATACTTCTGGAATAGATATTTCCAGAATAGGCAGTTCTGGAATAAAAAACACCTAGAGTGGACTGGAATGTGTCTGGAGTTATACTTTGACATCATGTTCCATATTATTATCATAGATAGCACATAAGATCTTGACTCTTCTGTTTACCTATCCTCTACATTTCCTTACCTTCAAATCCATATTTGGTTAAGCATCCACATCCAGTGAGTATCTCCCACTGGTGATCCCACTTGCTTGCTTGTTCTGTGCACATCAGAATATCATTATCTTCTGATAGAAAACATATATCAGACATATATTGCACAAACTGTATGTTAATCTTTCCTTTTTGGATACTCATCTATGTTTTAGATATATATTGACTTACTTCAGCAGTCATCATATGACTTGCCACCATCATCTGATTCCATTTCTTTTTCCATGCTATACCTAATACATCAGCAAAACCTTGAGTTTGTCATATGCCATTCAACTCTGGACCTTTCCTGCACTACTCTGGACTGTCTTGTGCTACTCCAGACTGTTCTCACACTACTCCAGACTTTCTCATGCTACTCTGGATGCTTGGACTTGGCAGGTCTCTTTTCATTGGCTCAGACTCAATCTGGTACTTGGTAACTGGTTTGCTGATCCCTTTCATCAGTCCTCTGGTCTGTTCACATTCCTATTCCCAAACTCCTTGTCCCTTGCTTATATTCTAATGCTATGTTCTCTTGTATTATCTTAGTCAGTCCTGTACATACCTATGCCCTTTAGTAGTACTTAAGGACTTCTCTGTAACTTCAAGTCCTTAGTCTAAATCTTGACTTGGATACTCCTTGTCTCCTCTCCTTGTTCTGACTCTGATCTGAATTCCTAAAGGCCAGACCTATGCAAGGGTGACAAAGATACTAGATGGGGGCAGTAAGGCCCAAACTAAGTAACATTAGCTACAATGTAATCTAAGTAAAAAGGAGAAGCTCACCTTAGTGTGCTGCCCACAGGGAGTTAACACAACTGAGGTAAGCATGGAAAAATGCAGGAGGTTTAAGTAGTAAACTCTGAATGTGTGCATACTGACTCTGACACTTCTGGCCTGATGTCCAGTTTGAGGTATGTGAGAGCAGGTGGTGCCCATTAGGTATAGTAAGGGAAAAGAAAAAGAAATTGTATGATGGTGGTGAGTTGTATGATGACTGCTGAAATGTCTAAAACATATCCCCAAAAGGGATAATGAGTGTTCAAAAAGGAAAGATTGACATATAAATAATTCCAGATGGAATTGATACCAGAAATGCATCAGGGTGTCTGAAATAGGTACTTTCAGCATAGGAGCTCCTGGAATGGGTGATTCCAGAATGGGTAGTTCCGGAATAGGTGATTCTGGAATAGGGGCTTCTGGAAGAGATAGTTCTGGAACAAAGACATTTGGGAGTGGGCTGGAATGTGACAAGTGCCTCATCAAGAATTTCAACAACAATAACATGGTGTGGGATGCGAAGGTGGCAAAGCAGAGGCAGCAGATAAAGGTGAGGAAGGAGGAGGAGGCAGCAGTGCAAAGGAAGGCAGAGAAGGAAGAGGCAGCATGCAAGAGGGCAGAGGAAGAGGAGGCAGAGCAAAAGAGGATGGAGGTGGAGGAGTGGCACCAGGTGACAAAGGAAGCAGCAGCACAAAGGAGGGCAGAGATGCTAGCATGGGTCATGGCAGAACATGTGGCAGAGGACAAGGCTGCAGTACAGAGGGCAATAGTGGTCACAGAGCAGCAGTGAGACAAGGGGAAGGGTTGAGCCAGGCCAACTGAGTGGTGTGACCAGTGTGAGTGACAAGACCAGAAGTGCATGCCAGGGCTGGGGAAGTCGATGGCATGCATTGTAAACAACTTATCCTGGCTGTAGTGACAACCAGGATATAGTATAGGGGTTTGAGGATGTGATATGCTTGGCCCTAAAGAGGGCCCAAGGCTTGTACTGAGGTTCTTGAGGGAGAAAATGGGCTGAAGGTATGTCTGGACCATGGGAAAGTGGGCCGAAGGTATTCCAGCCAGTAGGAAAGTTATAAAGGAAGGTAGTCATTTGGGTGGTCATATGGTCAATGGATGGTGGGTATCAGTTGATTAGGTGGTAGTTACATGGTAAGAAGGAAAGATTCTGTTACATAAGTAAGGGACTAGACTTAAACTACATAACAGATGTCCAAAATGAAGAAAATGAGTCCAAAAGATCTTAATTTGACCAAGACAAGGTCTAAAAAGCAAATGGGCCAAAACCTGAAGCCCTGAGAATGGGCCGAAGATAGGCCAGACCATGGGAAAATATCTCGGGATGGGACTGAAGGTATGTCAGATCACGGAAAAGCTGTGTCAGCCCATGTGTTGATGATATGTGCAGTGGAAAGAGCTGTGAATGGGCTGAGGGATATTTCGGACTGTGGAAAAAAGATGTCAGCCCATCAGACCATGAATCAGAGATGCCTGGGGAGTAGTAAAATGCTGGAATGTAACCATAGAGCAATCCAGAGCTCTACAGTGTGAAGTACCAAGACAGCAAGGTGTAGCATGAGCATGAGAGAGAAGAGTCTGGGTCCCCCTGGAAGAAGAGAGCAGTTAGGGAGTTTGAGGGGAGGCTGCAGAAAAGGAAAGGGTGGTGAAGTTGTCATCAGAGCCAGTGGCTGGACCAAGTAAGGTGTGTGAGGGAACCGGAGGATTTGAGCAGGTCCTTGAGCAGGGTTTCATGGTGATGCAGTGGGCCATGCAGGATGTCTGAAATGAGCTCCAGTGGCAGATGGAGCACCTGAATAAGATAGAGAGATACCTGGGGGACCTCATCAAGCTCAAAGCAATGAAGGTTTACAGAGCAAATGGGTCAGCCCCCAGGTCAGACTTTGAGGGGTCAGAGGCAGAGCGGGAGAGAGCCGAGGTGGAGAAGGAGATGCAGAGGTTGTTGAGGGAGGAGATAGAGACAGGAATAGAGGAGAGCAAGGGGAATGACAAGGATGGTAGCAGGTCTGACAACTCTGCCATGTAAGTACAATGGACTAGTTATATAATGCAAGGCTGCAATCAAAAGTCTGGAGTGACTAAGCAGACTGAGATCTGGGCTTGTCTGGATAATGGACATGAAAGTCTTCAATGAGTTCAGATGCATTTCCAAGCTCTGTGACTAGCAACCAGGAGGTCTCATTGTTGGTACCTTCATAGCCCAATCATCGGACTAGATAAAGCAGCTTGCGGTTCCGTCATCTATGGTCTATCTTGGTGAAACAACCCAAAACCCAACTAGGGATCAGGCAGCACTTAAACCAAGGAAAGGGGGAGTGACTGAGGTAAAACACTCAAAGGCTTTGAGGAAAACCTCGAAGTGAACTAGACTGGAGGACATCCAGCCCAGCTACCCTGGGTATATATACTAAATGATATTATATGTACATATTTGGGATCTACCCTAATGTGTCCATACAGCCTAGTAACCTCGAACGGCGCCTTGCGCGTAGAGGCATGAGTTTTATTGTTAATAGAGAACTGGGCGATGGCTAGCCAATCGGCCCATTGATCTTGCTTTTCAAAACAGTATATGCGGAGGAACTTCTGAACCTCCTTGTTGACAATCTCAGATTTCCCATCTATCTGAGGGTGAAATGCCGTGCTGAGCTTGGTATCGATACCAAGGGCATTGTTGATTTCCTTTGTGACCTGCGCTGCGAACTGCGGACCTCAGTCCAAAGTGATAGATAAGGGAAGACCATGGTGCTTCCATACGTTCGCCAGGAACAGTCGAGCAGTGTCTAATGCCGAGCACTTCTTGGTGCACGGGATTAACTCGACTTCTTTTGAGAAGCGGTCCACAATCATCAAGATTGCGTCATATCCGCATGATGCCGGCAGATCTGTAATGAAATCAGCCGTGATGTTTTGCCATGGTCTCTCAGGAACAGGTAAGGGTTGGAGTAGCCCACTTGGGGCTGTGTTGGTTCCTTTGAACCGTTGACATGTGTCGCATCTAGTGATGTAATCCTTAACTAGGGTAGCCAATCCAGGCCACCAGTAGGAGCACTGTACGAGCTCCAGCATCTTTTTCATACCCGGATGTCCTGCAGCTGGGGTGTCGTGGTGTTGGCGGACGATGTCCATCCGCAACAGGGGATCATCCAGAACGTAGATCCGGTCATGGGAATCATGGAGGAGTCCGTCCTCCACTTCTTGCACATGGTATCGTTGTGCAAGGTGCTGACATTTGGCTTCTGAAACCTTACATAAGGCCAGAAAGATTTTGTGTTTTGTTAGAGCCCCTTCATCTGTGATAATGCAAGTGCGAATCTTGTCCGGGGAAATGACTAATACTCCTTGATTGTCATTTTCAACTCCGATTGCGTGATCTTCTCGTCTAGAGAGAGCGTCGGCCTTTGCCATGGAAGCTCCAGGCTTGTGTATCCACATAAGGTTAAATCTAGAGAGATATTGCACCCATTGCGCTTGTCGTCGGTTGAGATCCTGTCTCGTCATGAACCATTGAAGGTTCACATGGTCTTTCCAGACCTCAAATTGGTGCCTAGCACCTTCTAAGTAGTGTCGCCATTGCTCCAGTGCTTGTATGACTGAGAGCATTTCCTTATCCGCGACTGGATAGTTCCGTTCCTGCGGAGTCATTGAGTGACTACTGTAGGCCACGGGATGCCATTTATCTTCTTTTAATATAGATAGGACTGCACCAGTTGCATAGTCCGAAGCATTGCTTTCTAAGCGGAAGCGACAGTCTATGTCAGGGTATGCCAAAATTGGCGCGGTGGTGAAAGCCTTCTTTAGCGTGTCAAACACAAGCTGGCACTTCTTGTCCCATGCGAAGGCCTGATCCTTCTTGGTGAGGTCATTGAGCAGTCATGCCACTTGGGCATATCCTTCGATGAAGCGGCGATAGAAGTTTGCCAGTCCTAAGAAGCTTCTTACTCCTCGGACATTCTTTGGTGTGGGCCATTCCAGAATAGCCTTAACTTTGGACTCGTCCATCTTAATACCCTCTCGTCTTACAATCATTCCGAGGAAGTCTACCTCAGTTACGCGGAACGAGCATTTTTCTGGTTTTACAAATAAGTCATTTTCTTCAAGCCATCGAAGGACTTCAAGAATGATCTTGTTGTGTTTGGCTTGGTTATTGGTTTTAGTGAAGATCATCAGATTGTTGATGTATACGACCACTATGTCATCCATGTCAGCAAAGATTTCATTCATCAT
The DNA here is from genome assembly GCA_038094355.1 of Afroboletus lepidellus. Taxonomy (NCBI): domain Eukaryota; kingdom Fungi; phylum Basidiomycota; class Agaricomycetes; order Boletales; family Boletaceae; genus Afroboletus; species Afroboletus lepidellus. Next base: position 201 of record JBBPUA010000383.1, on the reverse strand, counting down.
TGCTTGGAAGGTGGTGGACGAATTGCATAGCCCAAAGAACATGATGCAGGGTTCAAACGATCCACGGAAGCATATGAAAGCGGCTTTCCACTCATCGCCTTCCTTAATGCGGACGTTGTTGTAGCCCCATCTGAGATCCATTTTTGTGAATAACTTGGCTCTATTGAGCTTATCGACTAACTGTGCAATCAATGGCAGCGG
>JBBPUA010000382.1:0-19317 GCA_038094355.1 Afroboletus lepidellus | reverse complement strand
AACTGTCAGCGTGACATTCAAATTTCTGCATTCGTCCGAGCTCCCAAAGTTTGTCGTTTTACCGCACGACGCGTGAAAGCGGATGCCATCTTTGTAGGAGCGATTGCATGTTTGCACAGATGCAAGACCAGACGCCGCGATGAACCCGAGAGGTCCACCTTGGCGAGTAGCTGGGGCGAATCAGATAACAGTTCCGAGCCAAGGAGGGCCGCCTCAGATTGCGCAACGGTGATGACGTGCAGGGTTCTGCCGTTTCGAGCGACCTCGAGTGAGGGATCACTCCATGTTCATATGATGGCTCCAGATCCGCGTGCATCGGCTTCTCCCTCATGCCATCCGTCGACCTTGTGGGGCCACCGACGAGGTGTGGGAGTTGTGGAATAGCGAGCAAGGTCGGCGATCGGATCGACCTTGGTCGTTTGTCAACGAAGCACATGAGAATCGCTTATGTAAGCGTTTTCACTGTGCGATTCATACAAGGTTTTAACGGATTCATCTCAGGTGCAGTACTTCTGCGCGCATCTTCCACGCCCCTGACACGCCCGGCTCTCGAGGCGAATGATCTCCATCAAGTCGGATCCGCTGCACGCGCAAGCCACGCAGCACTGTCAAAAAATGTTTTTGCGCGACTGGGCGGTATAGGGGTGTCCTCAGGCCCCCAGTGCCAGTGCCTCAGGGCCGTCGTTGCCGCACCTTGGACGTGTGTATGAGCATGAATAAAACAAGGAGGGCCGAAAACGCGTTCTGCGTAAAAAATTTTCATTCCAAGCTGATCCTGCTGCTGTCAGATGCCAGGCGTTTTGACTGTGCGTTTCCGTGCCTGTCCAGGGGCATGTCAACTTCCGCCTTTGGGCGGCTTTATTGCAGCTGGCTATTTGGGCCCTTTTCGCCGAGAAAAAGTCGGGCGGGGTTCTATCGCAGCGTCGCGTTACTGGCGCCAATGCGCCTAACCACGGAAGCCACCGCACCAGCGAAGGCTGCGAGCTGAACATTTCCACATAGAAATCTAGGGTCCAATCCACCTTGAGTGGGCCTTCTAGTTCCTGCCGACGTCGAAAGAATTTGCATGCGGTTGCACCCTCCGGAATGACCGCTCCTTTAACTTGGAAGAGATAGCTTTGTGATGACGCTGGATTGCTTTGCTCCTGATAGAAGTGAGTGCCTTGTCCTCGAACTTGAACAGGAACAAGATGGCGCCACGGTACCTTATCACCATAATAGCCGCCATGACAAGCTACCACCGTGACTGCCACAGTTGCCCAATTCTCGCTATTGGTCAACGACAGGGATTGGCACTATTTCTGTCAGAAACTTGGGAGAAAGACCATGAACGCTAGCGCCACCCTTCCGATATCATCAACGTACGTATTTACTATGCTGTTGTCATGGCCGCTTGCTATACGTTTCCCGGTGCTGCCCATGACTTCGTCAAACTCAATCTCGCCAGCCCTAGTATGAAACCTTGTTCCTTTCGTTTTATTCTCAGTGCCCATTCAATGAGCAAATTCGGAATGGTGATGTAGCTAACGAAGAAAGGTGAAGCAAGGAACTACCAGGTTGGCACTCTGTGAAATCCACCCAAGACCAAATGAATGGTCCTACACTGATTGAGTTGTCACCATCTTATCCCGGGGCTCCTCGATGTCCTCGGGCCCGTCGGAGTCATCTTCCCCAACATCTAGGAATAATGTCGCCTTCCTAGTGCTGTCGCAGCTGGATAGCGACGTCAGGCCGAATCCAGTATCAATCTGGATCCTATGTTGAACATCACGTGCGCCGAGTTCCCGTATGCTCAGCACAAATCGGGGCGTAAGCGTGTACATGGGTACAAGTTGCAGGATGAGCAGGACTGATAACTGCCACTCTCTGGTCGGAATCAACTTATAAGTTCCCAAAAAGTTGATGAGGATATGCAGGAACACACTGAGATGGACGGACATCATTAGCAAAGATAATTGTGAAATGATGAAATGATGACGCACGCAAGAAAGTAGAGGATTCCTTGCCAGGTGAGCAAGCGCATGTACCGATTCAGTTGCCACCGCTTCGCCAACTGGTACATCTGAAGTGACTCTCTCGCACATAGGGTGATTACAAGAATACACATCACTATACCACGTGCGGCATGCAACACGCCAACCGCATTCGACCAGATGGGCGAGAGGTGTTCCATATTGCAGGATGAAAAGTTCACTATTTGGATGGTATCAACCATCATATGACAATGGGCAAATTAGCAAAGAACCATCTATTTTACAGTTTCTACGTACCCACTGTATTGGTCATGATATTATTGGGGATGAAAAATATTATCTCCAGAACAAATATCATGAGAAGTGCAGTCAGGATTATCCTCGATCGGTTATACATTGCCCACACACGGAGGATCATCATGACTGTAATCACCATTACAATTGGCTTTGTTAATGATGTGCATACAACTCACGATCGGCAGCACCGCAAAAGGTAAAGAATGTCCACAACACAATGTTATTGGTTATTTTACCTGGGAAGAACCAATTATTAAAATAGAGAGGGTGAGCTTGTGCAAGAGCTTACAACTATTTAATATATGAGGCAGCCTCATGGTGAATATGGGACAATCACATACGTCTATGTATGAAGGCATGATTTAGTAGCTAAATCATCTGTGGTGGAAGGAATAATACCTCTCCGGTGTCCGATAGGAAGCTGAGTCTCACTGGTGATGGGGTCACGGTGCGTTTAACATCACATGCAAGGTCTAAACATACCAAGAGAGAACATTCTGGTGAACATTTCACAGTTAGCTCAGAGCATGCCTTGTGACAATGCGGGCTCACAAAAGATTGCAAAGACCAACATAGCGAACCTATAGTAACGCTCCATATGTGGAAGTCATGCATTAATAAGTTTGATGCGCACGAGAATAAACAGTGTCGACACCAATGTCCAAGGTTTCTCCTATGGTCTTATCAGGAACATGCCTGCCTGCCAGCGAGGAATCCACTGACCCAGATATATTCTATCTACATATATCATCAGGACGGAAATTGTTGTGCAGGACTGAGTGGAGCCATACCTCGTATGAGAATGTAAGAACTAACAAGTCATAAGTTGCATGGCATCAAAACAAAACGTGCCGCTCACGATAATCATACCCTGCGGCAGTAATTATAGCAACTGTGATGATGGCTAAGATCTTGATCTGTCGCGAATAAAGATCGGCATACAGTAAACATGGTTATTGTGGATGTTCGTTAGCGTGGACTGGACTGCGGAAACCATGGCGTAAGATGGGGGACTGTTGCCAGCGGGCGGAGGAGGAGACGCCGCTGAAATATAGACATTGGCAAGGGTGTTTATATGAAAGCGAACGCTTAGGTCCATTTTGCGGCGGCGGAAGTCGAAAAAAGCCTGAGCATGCCGATGACGCCAACACTTCCAGCTAGCTGTACCTGTCAATACTATAGAAGAACATGGAACTTATCTTGGCAGGAGCAGAACGTTGTAACCTCTCCAAAATTGGAAACCGCACTGGCAGCTCGTGACGATGGCATCAGGGTGGATTCAAGTTAGTTACGGTACTATAATTCCCAGCCACAGCATGGGACAGACATCGACAACGTCCCGGCGCCGTACAGATCACTTTAAGTCCCTCGAAGTGCGTCTATACAGACGCCTTCGGCCACGTAACAGTTGCCATGGCTCATCAGGGCTGATCCAAATTAACGTCGATGATCTGCTCCGTGATGACTTGTAGTAAATCAGCAAGTTCATGAGGAAATTCACTCAATACTTAGTCGCACTTGACAAGCACTTATGGCAGCTTACAGCGCCGAAAACCAAATAAGTGTTTTAAGTAGATCCCCCTACTTATTTCATACTTATTCACACTTATCCACTCATGTAAAATCGCCATTCAGTTCATATAAGCGTGCTACAAGTGTAAGTAAAAAGGTAGACGTGGGCCGTGGTGGCCGTGGTGGCCATGTCGCCGCCATCATCGTCACGGCCGTGTCGCACATTGTCATCCTCGTGGCGGCCATGGTGGCCATGTCGCCGCCATCATCTCGCCGCGTTCCCATCGTCGCATGAGGATCATCAGATTCCCACGCTGCATCGACAAAGCCTCGCACAAACGTGTTGGACGCGCTCGCGCCCTACGGTACTTGTTCAGCAAGTATAAGAAGTTCTTCCTCTGCGACACGTTGTAGTATTGGGCTGCGGTTGTGGGACGTATAGGTGGACTTCTAGGCCATCGCGAGCGTAAGGGTGAGTAGGAACCGGAGGTGAGGGTGCTTGTTGAGTCCAGAGACGTACACTGGCAAGGTTGCTGAACCCGAACGCGGGGTCGCCAGGCGTGTTCCATGGCGCGAATGTTCAGACGCCCCGAGTCTAACATTATGACTGTAACACCAAGGAAATCATTCGCCATGACATAACGGTTGGAGATCGCCTCACGTTTTTGGCCTCCACCATATCCAGACGACTCGCATGTCAGGGTGATGACACGACATCGCCATGTCGTCGCGTCACCGTCAATCCTTCGTTCCTTCTGCCACCACGACCACACGACAATGACGCAACTCTCCTTCTTCCCCGTCGCCTAGTGACGTTCACCTGATTCGTTACTGATCTCACCATCTGACTCCAAACAGGCTTCAGGGGACTTATCCCGCATTTTCTGGTGTCCGACTGGCCCATTTTCATTTCATCCCTTCCACGCAGCCGATTTATATGATGCCCAGCATCCACAACCAGGCCATAAAGTATCCGACTTCGTCATTTCTTCGTATGTCCCCACTCTCGGCATTCTTACGCTGTCATCCAACCACTGTGTGGCGATTCATCGGGATCTGCGCCTCCTTGCTGTTCACCAGCCATCATTTGATGGGTTATCCCGTCTTCCTGGTGTCTCCGCGGAACTGGAGCACATCAAAACGGCAGTAAGAAATTCGCCCTCGGCACGAACGATCCTCCTGGAAGCTTCCACGGGAACAGTTGAGGAAGTTCTTGCCCTCATGAAAGAGGCAGACTGGGTTCATTTTTCTTGCCACGGAGTCCAAGACGACTTGGTTAGTGGGCTTTGCCTCGCCAACGGACGCCGGTTGAAGCTACGCGACATGATCGCACTGTCACGTCCCCGCGGCGGGCTCGCATTTCTTTCCGCATGTCAAACGGCAACGGGAGACCAGTTACTCTCGGACGAGGCGATCCATATCGCAGCGGGTATGTTGTTTGCAGGCTACGGGGGTGTCATTGGCAACATGTGGTCGATCAGCGACAAACTCGCGCCTCAAGTTTCCCGGGACGTGTATGAGCAACTCTTTCGGAACGGCACGCCAGATTATCGGGAGGTTTCTCTTGCACTGCATAGAGCAATTGGACGTCTTCGAGATGGTGACAAGGCATCGTTTGCCACTTGGCTTCCGTTCATCCATGTAGGTCTTTGAATGTTTTAAGTCCCAGTAAGGGGCTGGTATCTTGTAGACTCGTCTGCAATTTCATTGCTTGTATCTGAGTCGTAATGGGGGGTAGTGCCCAGTAGGCCAGGAGCAACTTCAAGGTTGTGCTTTGCGCCTCGGCTCCGGCGAGACAGGATCGTGGTAATTGCAAGGTCACTGTCCTGATTTGTACAACGTTGTTCACAACACCCCCGAGCGAATAAGTACAAGGTCGATGGAAATTTGTTACCTCAAAGCCGGACCGTTACCATGAACGCGTTGTTTTCGAAACAACGACCTAGACGACGATCACGACTAGCAACTCTAAATTGCATCATGGCCTTGTTCTCCAACTGGATTACACGTTGGTCATGGCTGCATAACAGTACGTGAGGATATGGCAACTATGAGCTTGAACACCAAGTAGATCTACACTCAACGCTTGCATGTCACCAAGCTGAATTTTTGCAGTCACTGCAGTCACGTCAGGAGTCTCGGTTGCTGATTACAAGTCGCACTGGCGAGTCTCAAGATCTCAAGAAGTGTCTTCAAGCTAGCATTCCCATTTCCAACGTCCACTCGAACAATGCCAAATTCTATTTTCGATGGGGTCTCAGCGCTATTTTACCGTACGCCACAAGAACACTTGAATGGGATGTGGAAGACCATCAAAAAACTCCCCCAGAGTCCGCCTCCTAGGTATGTGGGCGGTCCGTGCCTGTCTGAGTCTCCTGCTCACATTATTTCCCTCGCCTACTCGTGTGCGATGCGCACGTCGACAGACACGTGCGGGTGCACCTTTACCTTGGTTGGAAAGCTGGCTGCGACGAAAACGAATTCGTAATGCGACATAGCGCCCTCGTCGGCGACTTTCCTATTGACCGATCTGGGTGTCTGTCGCTCACCCCGATCAAGTCTAAGTGGGCACTTCGAGGATGCGCGGTAGGTTTTATTCCTCTGGCTTTGTTTTTAGCGCTGACAGTGGTCGTCGCATTGCAGCCGATTGATCCATGTCGTCGAGCCAAGTTCGATACGGTCCATCCAGAGTGTATATCACCCCTAGCGATCAGAGTGCTGACGGAGAACGAAGGAGTTCTAAAGCTCTTTGGCATGTCATCTTTCCTTCACGTATCTCTACTTCGCTATGCGACTCCGTCCACTCCACACCCACCCCAGCATTGTTTACTTACTGTTTATTCTGGAACAGAACCCACCCCATCGAAGGGTACGATTGCCATGCGCGACCTCCGGCTCCGGCTCGTCACCGCGTTCGATAACTTCTTGCTGTCGTTGCACGACGCGACTCTTGGTTGGCTCGCGGATACGATCGGCCTGCTGTCAACGGTAAGTCTAAACCTCAGTTCTTTACTGGCTGCCTTTATTGACCCGTGAGCCAAGGCAATCTTATTGACGATGGTTGTGCTCGGTGTGCCCGCCATGTTGAGTTGGTATCTTTTCAGCATGCAACACTGGTTGGCGTACGTCGTCGTTGCGACGTCTCGGTGATTGCACCATCTATGCTCCTTTCCCAAGTTCATTTACTTCGCTTTATATGTGACCTATGCTGATTATGATATTTTTGATTCCCTCATGCCTTTCTACTTTCTTTCCTGACTTTGTTGAAGCATGTACGATAGTGCTATGCACACGATACAGACGACACGTAAATATTTACCATGCCTTGTTTTCAAAAATTCGATTTTCCTCGCTACCTCTTACACCAACAACTGCCTAAGCATGCCACTGGCACTAGCTGATTTCGTTCCCCGGCGTTCTATCATGGTGGCGTTGCAGGCTCGCGAAAGGTGACAACGGACCAGTCATCCTTGATGCCCATTGACGCAAGCGTGCTCGACGGCATCAATTCCATTGGATAGGTTCCAAAAGCAATTCAGCAAGCTGAAGTGCGCGGCCGCTATAGTCGCGACGCGGAGTGCAGTTAGTTTCCCGTGGTAGTAAGATAGTCCTGTCGTTGTTAGTGATCATGATGCCTCCACTGGGTCGCCAATGCGACTGAGACCGCTCGGTCGCCGTTCATGAGTGCTACGCGCACACTGACTATTCTGGAAATCAAGGCATCTGGGGGTTCACATGGATATATATAAATGAAATGAGACCTGAGATACAGAAAATAATTCTATGCAGACGAGCTAACTACGCACACTACTGGGACAAAAAAGAGGTCTAGATGTCGTCGTGTTTCACTAAGGTATTGTAGCAAAAAGAAACATGTCTGGAGGATACAATGTGAGGTGATGGGGTCGCCGGCGATGAGGATCTATGGGGTGGTACGTAGAGGGTACGCAAAGAGAGATAAAGAAAAGAGGAAAGATGTGGTTGCCTGAACACACATCTAGTACTTCCACTGTTGCTTGGACACCTCGCTGACCATGTCGAGACTGTCCTTGCTGAGAATGTCACCTCTCCAGTGACTCTGAACGGGGGTTAGTTTTTGGAGCCTAGCTAGCAGATAGCCGGCCCTCGCTCCTGTCAAAAACGCCAGATAGCAAACGAGAATGGCCATAACGTCGGCGGACCGGTCGTTGGAACCAACGATGAGCACCCTCGAGTCCCCACACTCCTCTGGTGAAAATGGGAACTCGAATCCCTGCGCTTCCCAATCGTCGTTCCTGTCCGGCAACGCGTTGGTGATATAACTTCGCGCCGCGAAGAGTTGCTTCTCTGACAGCGCCGTGAGCTTGTCGCTGTAGTGAAGCGTCAAGGCAGGGCACGTCAGACGCAATTCACTCGATCCGTTGGCGGAGTGAGTCACGTCGGTCGTCCAGCTCGACGGCGTGATGTTGTCGCGGCGGGAGAGGGGGTCGAACACGACACGGACGATGTGGGTAAACCTTGCACCATCCTGCGTGCGCAGGGCAGCGATCTCGCGCTCATTGTCGGTCACGGCGACATAGATGCGATGAGTCATCTTCTCGTGATAGGTCTTGCGCACGAGATCGTAAGAGAAGACCTCTGGGATGCCCTCATCCTTTTCGTCGTCATCGTCATCGTACAAGTCTTCGTCCGCGGACTCTTCGACCGCTTCTAGGAATTCGTCGGCCGAGGATCCAACGCTGTGAACCTCTACCTCGAGGTCGTTCTTGCTCACTAAATCTGGGAGAGGAAACATCAGATGTGCGCTATCTCTTCCTTCACTAAACTCACCTTTAGCCTCGTCCTCAGCTTCCTCGACCTCCTCGACAAGTCCCTCGACAAGGGTGTCGGTCGAGGATTGGACATCCTGAAGTGTGCATTCGGGCACGAGGTGAGTTTTGGTGCGTTGCGAGTTGGACTCTCTGTACGGGGCTCCGGCGTTCGCTATGGGGTTGATAGCACCATGGTTTCGGAGCGACCGCCGAAACTTTGGACGAAGACTAAGGACACTGGAGAAGACGCGTCTGAACTGAGTCATGAGGAGACGATGTGGATGTGATAAGAGAGAAATGTGTAGAGTGTATTGGAGAGGAGGAACTAGGTGGATTATGAGGGGGAATGATCGCAGATTATCAAAGTGAGAGGTGGGATGAGGGACGCCTTGACGGAGACCTGGGTTTATATAGCGGCCTTTCTGTGAACTGTTCAAGGGTGTGTGGAGGTGGCAGAATGTGGACGATAATGTACCACAAGATGCACAGTGTGCCACTCGTAGTTGTTCAGGGGGATATCCCCTCAAGGGAGCTTTGAATTCTTCATATCCACGCTAGATGACAGGCCCTGTCCACCTGTGAAAGTGCAGTCCGTCAACATTAAACTTAAATTGATCATTACCGCCGAAGGCACTCAGACGGAGAGGGACCCAACAAACTTGCTTTGACCCCAAGCTACCAAGCTTCCGGTCCACACGCATCGCCTCAAATTTACGTCATCTAAACCATCCACTGCGTATGAAATCAGCGTCACTTGAGTTATGCGAGATTAAGGTGACCCTCACCCATAAGTTCATGTTGATCACCGGCGGGGTATTCTGGGAAATACCACAAGATCACGATGAAGGGTGTGCCTGCCTCTTCGAATGACACAAAAGAGAATCAGTCAAAATGCACAAAGGCTAACCATTCTATCTCAGATCTTTGAAGATGTCACTCAACAATAGGACTCGCGGTGGAACGCAGAAGCAAAGGAACCTTCCTTTCTTGTCAGTTTACAAATAAATATCAACATGGTTACATAACCTCACCATGACTCGTCTCCCATTGTTACGTGTGAGCTGCCAGGCATGAAACCCGACGATGTCACTATCGACGTCCACTGTGAAGTCACACAGTCGCCGGAGAAGCGAGGAAATCTCGCTCTTGTGAAGAGGGAGGGTATGCTGTGCGTGAATGTAGCTATGGCAAGTGCTCCGAGCAGAACGTTGCAACTCGCCCCGCGACAAAGCCAAAGGCGCCATGGTTACACGAGACCTGATATCCAACGTTTGTACCTGACGGTGTGAGAAGGAGCGCCGGACTTGGCAGCGACGTTTCCGAAAAGGGTACCTGAACAGTGAGCACAACATGTTGCAAGTGCGATGGCTCTCTATTTCTTCTGGTCACTGTGGTGGATGTCATTTTTGTGGCAGAATTGATGTAGTATAGGTGTGTGATGACGACAGAATGACACGACAGTTTCCCTTTGAGTCTATTAGCACCACGAATACTGCATGAACGGGTCATGGCGTACTTTATTGAGATCCGACATGGTCTCCATGGCCTTCATGGCGATTGTTGACTTTCTTCCAGAGATCTCATCTCTTTCTGCACAAACATGACATCCTCAGTCGGCACACCTATTTGATTGAGGAACGTAAAAATTGCTTTCAGGATTAACGCGACTCGCTCAGGATCGTCGATCTGCGAGTTCCAGAAAGATATGTCCCAAAACATGTGCGTGCAAACACCATCGCATGGTTTGTCGAAGTCAACCCATGCCATATCCCTCGTATCGATCACAACGAAAAGCCTAAAAAGGCCCTTGAAAGTCGGGATATTCACGGGAGCTGCACTCGCGGCCTCCCCTCTTGTGGAATATGATATATGATAACCGAGGTCTGGTTCTTCGAGAAGGGTCCAAGAAGATCCCAGTGCCTCCAATTCGTTGTCTCTCAGAGGAAGGACAAAATCGGAGATCCGTACTGAGCGAAGGCGACTAGATGCGAAAAGTGGCCGAATGGCCTCGAAGAGATGACGAGGTTGGGGGTCCAAGCCAACACACCACAAGTAAATCTTCTGAAGAGTCTGGAAATGAAAACCGGTTATCATCGAATTGCAGAGATCAAGTAGATGGAGCGATGGTACGATCCCGCAGGTCAGTTTAGATACCAGATGGAAGACCAATCCATTGTACCAAGTCAGCGACTGTGTAACGCCGCGATGTGGAGGTATGTGATGGAAGGGGAGGGAAGAGGAGGGAGTTTGACTCGGGAGCGTCTTTCATTACCATGGCACGAAAGGTATATCGAGCCGACATGGGTGTTCGTATGCGAGGGAGTCCAAGATAGTGAACCACCCATGAACTAGACATCCCCAGCCACGGATAGCCCCCGATAATTTCCCTTGGGGCAAGGTCCCGTTGTTGTACGTGACAAGATCGATTGTGCGTGCATTTGGATACAAGGTGACCAGAGAGGCTGGCAAGTCAGACTTTGGTTCCCATGTATCAGAGTCAATAATCCACCTGAGGTGGATCACGGAGGGCCCATTCACGTAACAGAGAAATTGGGTGTTAAGGCCACAAGCCTGCATGATGTCGATTCTCTTTAACCTCGGGAACATGGGCTCTGACGGAACTCCCGTTCGCGGGAGTGATGCCACACGCGGCAACCAATTGAAAGTTGAAGGTCCGGAAAAGCGGGGCTTTCTGAGTACCACAGTAGTGATACGGGATGTGTACTTTCGTATCCGGTCCCACTGATCGCCCGTTGGATATGGACAGTCTACCTATGATCGATCAATTCTAGACAGACTGTCGAAATGGCCTGTAGTGCTACTCACGATATCGTTCATCCCAGACTGTTCCAAGATGCCACCCAAAATTTGATCCAAGGCTTCTTCCCGAGTTGGCGTCACAAGATGTTGAAGGGCCCTCAAACGTGTGACATGTACCTGCAAGACATGCAAGCGTACTTATCTGAAAGGTTGCATACGGTCCCGAAGATTTCGGTCAGATAAAGTATTTGATGGATGTCGACTTACAGGAGGGTGAGAAAATTTGAGATTCTGCTGGCCGGTTTGTTTGTCGTTTGTTTTCTTAACTCAACTCCAAGTCTCTGCTAGACAGTGAGGTTACCGATGTCCCTAGATTTTTTCGAAACAGCTCGTCGTGGCCATATCAAATACACGCTGCCGTCGTGTCTCTTTTCTGGGTTTCTTGCTTGAATAATCGCGAACGCCCCATACTATTATCGTAAGTAAGTGCTGGATAAATAAGAATACAGATGCGAACCAGATGGTGTGTACATTTCGGATAGAATCAATCCCTTCATCACTCTACAAACCATTCGCCCCTCGCTATCAACTCCACATACATCATGGACCACCGTTCCAAGGTGACACTATCCCAGACGTCATCATCAAAATACTCCATCTTCGATATGAGGTCCGTAGAAGCATCTTTGAGAAAGGAGAGATAGCAAAGTAGGATGGACAACACGTCTACCGCGCGACAGGTCGGCGCGACGATGACAACGTTCACCTCTTCTTCTTGCTCCCGATCGCTGTTTTCGCCAAGCAACTCGTACTCGCCGATCCCGATATCTCGAGCAAGGTATGCGACCTGGGCATTCTCGTCTTCCTCTTCGTTGTCCCGTTCTCTCTCTGAGCTTGGCCCATCTCGTTCGCCCTGTTCGTCTACGACGTCGTCCGCGCGTAGCTCCGAGTCTTCGGGCCACCACTTGTCACTTCCGTATGGCAGCGCCAGGCTGAGAAAGTCGCGTGCAGCGTGAAGCTCGCTGTAGCCTACCGCGGTCTGTTCTGGAGACAAGAAGAGGTAGTCGGAAGGACAGATCAACTGCAGACGTTGTACCAGCGCGGTTCGCGGTGCTTCTTCTCTCCTCCAGTGGGCCTCCGATGGCGGGTTGCTCCCATACGGGGTCTTGTAACTAAGCTGAACGACGTGCGTAAATGGCTCGTCGTCGTGATTGATCAACGATGGCACGACATCCTCGTCGTCTACCACTGCGATGTATAATCCTTTCTTGATCCGTACGATGTGACTCTCCTCTAATAAGGAAGTGGTCGATGACGCGGGAAGTGAAGGCTGCTCTTCATCATGTTTGGGCTTTTTCTCGTCTTCCTCAAATACGAGTTCGAGCTCGGCATTACAATCGTATACCTTGTTCCATGCCTGGTAGGAGATGGGTATGATAGCAAGATAAACCCCACGACGTTCGCTGAGGGTCCCAGTGCGACCCGGAAGCCTGCGAGACTTGGAAGGAGAATAATGTGATCGAGCGGCGCCCATGAGGAGAGTTTGGACACAAAGAATACCGAGGGAAGGACGCTTTGGGTCGTCAAAGTTACAAAGTGAGTAACGACGCTGGATGTCAACGGATGCTGCCGGACAGACGGCAAGCAGACCCGACAAGCAACTTTATACTGCGTTGCTGAGCATCTGTGGAATATCAAAGCGACACGGAACAATATGCCATACATGAACCACTTTTCTAAGAGACAATAAAATATTCCTAGGGAAGACACCGTAAGCGAGCTTGAGTTCGAAGGAACTGCTGTAGTGGAACGCTCCACAGAGTCCACATGACCCTATCAAGCATGCATTCTAGTTTCCTCGGACTCACCCAATCAATAGGACCGCGATAATGCCCTCGCCACAACCTTACGAGAGATCCTTGTGACGACACAACGTAAAATAGCAATCTACGCAGCAGTTGTTCAGCGATCCGAGATATTCCGTCAAAACACTGGCGAGATACGGCGGGCGTTCTCGCGCTGCGACCAAGTACGCAAGCTGACGCCGACGGCTGATGATCGTGAGAGGCGATGTTCACTGCGTCCCGCCGCTTGGTTCCGTTCGACCACGGCATTGACGCTTTGAGCGTGCACCTGTCAACGACCGGAAGCTGCCGTTGCTGTGGGGCTTTTGATGTGGAAAATTCACATGTCTAAGCGGCCGAGGTTGATGTGCACAGGCTGCAAACACCTACCTTGTGGCTAGTCCACCATGATGATCCACCTATCTAAACATGGACAAATTAAGTGGCCATCTAACGACGAGTCATTCATAAATTTTTTCACAGACTTTCTAGGCCCCAGCCTCTCCAAATTGAGGCGATGCACTTGAATCGGAGAAACGGGGGTCGAGAAAGATAACAGCCAATACTCCCATGTGATGAGGCTGAAGTTGACTTCGAATTTGGGGATCACGTTGCACTCACGACACCCCTATTTTTCCCTACCTTTATAAATAGTCCCTTCGGTCCCGCTGATTCTGGATCAGTAGGAGACAGCGTGTGCTGCCGAGTCCCCCGTCGGTGCCACACGTCAGGAAGGATTCAATGGTCTCCACCTCGACGGAAGCGAGTCTCGCACTGCAATCTTGATCTGACGACTGCATCTCTTTTTTCGAGCTATGACTCATAGATCTGAGATGTCGGTGGTATGCACACGACTGGTCGCGAACCCTGAGCGGGCGCGCACAAGATGCAAGCCAGTTCGTCGCGGCGCTGTCAAGCGGCGCCTCGGCAGGTGGTCATGAATGCATTGCCCCTGGGAGATTCCTCCAGATTGGGGCGCTATGATATAGCCAAGAAAGGATGCCACTTACCTCGTGCTCGACCCTGCTGAAGTTTTGTGTAAAGTAAAAGTTAAGGCACCAAATAGAGTTGGGGTAGGACATCGCCCGTCGTCATGGTATGGATGGCTTCACTCGACTACTAGTATGAGGACGGATCAAACATGAGCCATTACTTACATATTAGTTCGGTTCGAAAAGCCTCGAGGCATTTGTCAGGCACTCGCAACAAGGATGAAGAAGCGTGGAAAGGCAGTACCGATCTCTCATTCGCCAGTATCACAAACAAATCAGCCACATTGCCATGAGGCCGCGAGCGTGACGTTGAGCTGCACACCTCTGAACCAGGCACGGGCTGCAAGTTCTCAGTGGAGGTATGTATAGGCGGATGTTTTTAACCACGGGGCCAAGCCAACTTGGAAGGACGATAGGGCCTCGGTAAGTTGTGACAGGTGAGTTCGGCTAGCAGTAGCAGTCGGAAAAAAGCTATGATAATAAATATCCGACCCACTGCGCCCACCAGACTAAACGACGACATAACCCGGCATCTCAGTATTTTCATTGCTAGTGGGACCTGCGAGTTCTCACATTTGACATTGGCAGAGCTGCATGTGGACGAACTTGGAGGGCGTCGGATGAACCTTGTCGCGGTGGTATTTGTGATAACATTTCGGGACCGCGGAGTCTCCGAGTCCTGCGAGTTCTCGGACGTCGTGTTGCAACGTCACGTGCCGTCGTCGAGGGCGCCTAGTATGCACTATCATACGTCCTTCCATGCGAGTCTGAAACGCCAAGGAGGTGGTACTTGGCGTCCGTCAAACCCGTAGGTTCCTCTTTATGTAACCGAAGGGGACAGACATTGAATCGCTTGCTATTGAGCTCAGAATGCTCGCAGGGCGGTGAATGAGAAGCCGGCGGACAGCAGCGCGTGGAACTTCGGCACGGGTCTTTGATTTGGGGATTTCGGAGATTGATCACTTGCGCTCATGCGTGGTTCGATTGACGTCTGAGGTCGCCGAAGTACACAGAAGCGCGACGCATGTGGTAGAGTCCGAAGGAAAGGAGACTGTGACGCAGCCTCACTCTCAGCCCGATCAAGGATGTGCCGACGAGTTCGCACAACACAGCGCGGAGGAGACGAAGAGAGATACCATCGATTCGCACTAGTTAAGTAAAATAAGAATCACCTGATGTTTCCCTATCTGATAAGGTTTTGCAGAACAAAGTAAAATCTGTCGGAATCTCGGCCCCTATGTTGCTTCATTCAATGTTCAAGCACGAGAGTCGAGGCTCACTTTCTTGGGCTCAGACTTGCTAAGATTTTGGGTTTCGACATCCCCCGTGCACACAGAATAGTACACGTAGACGGGAGCCACAAATCACTGCCATCCTTATCAAGACATGCGATGAGCTCATTCGGATGCTCGTATCAAAGCAACAGATGGGGAAGCACTCGCGCATAGAGCGGACTTCCGGTCAGATTTGTGAGAAGTGGCAGTTGTGCGAGACTGTACATGCGGATAAGCTGTGTACGACTCGGAAGATATTAGTGATCATGCCGCCCATGTTTCTGGAAAACATTAATATAGGTGTCCATCAAACATGAGGTATCTAATTAGTTACCTATCGGTCGATGAGTAGGCACCAGCATGGTCTCGACGTTGTATCAACTTGAGGCCTAGACGATCGCCTTGCTGAACGAACGGAACTTGAAGCCAATTGGAAGTTTGAGTTTTCCTGAAATGCCAAGGATGTTCCAACCATCAGTATACGACTCCAGACGACAGAGAAAACGAAGTCGCCGCTGACATGTGAATTTTCGGACTCGGGGTAAAGATAATGCTGATCAAGCCTGGACAATATGTCAGTGATGTGCTGCATTCATGATCACGTATTGGCTAGTGGCGAACATCGAAGCAAATATAGCAAGGTTCGCCAGAGCTCCGACCATATCACTTCCACGAGGAGGTTCACAGGGTAAGGAGGACATGGAATATGCAAGGAGAGATTTTCTGTTACCTTTTACACCTTGCGGTTTGTCTTTCTGTTGTCAGATAGGAGTGTAAGGATCATTGCATTGGTGACAAAGGCTAAGAATTCCGTACGTGTCGGAAATATAACACTTGTTTTGTGAAAATCAGGAAATTGCAATGGTGCCCCTGCTGACCTTTGCAAGAATAGCTTCAGGACCTTCCGAGTCCCTCGTTCCAGCGGTCAATGAAGATTCTGCCGACCAATAGTGCTCACATTTTGAGCATGAGAACATCCGGTTGGGAGGTTGCGCGGTCGAGCCAAGTAAAACATGCGACAATCACCGATGACGAGCACAGGAATGTAGTGATGAAATCTTTGGATACCGTGCACACAACCACTATGGTGCAGAAAGGAGCTCCTTTGCACAATAACCAACTGACGTCTGTGGGTGACCTAATTCACTGACAGAAGTGAGCATGCTTACGTCCCACAATTATGCTTGCAGCTTGGCCCATCAACACGTTTCCTGGACTAACGCCACCGAAGCCAGGACTAGGGCCGTCTGGATCCCTCTGGCGCGGGCGAGCCCCCACTACGGTTAGCGCCTGGGAAAAGAACACAGTTATCGGCGGCGATATTACTTCAGGCATTGAGAAGCACCAGTGTTTCATCGGCGGTTGTCATCGATGACGTACCTGATCACCATCTGACTCTTGACGCCGCCTAGGACTACTGGCTGTGAGTAGAATGTCTATGCTTCATGTGCTTGCAAGCACATGAGCAGGGCCTGAAATTCGATTACGGGTGAGATCACGGACGGGTCAAGATTGAATTAATCGTTTATCTTTTTTCAGACCTGAGCGAAAATGAATCCGGGGAAGCCAGTACACTTACGTACCCTTGGGATCTGACCCGGTGGTCGGACACAGCGAATTTGGGGGGAGCTTCAATGAAATGCTTCGCCCATTCAAAACACTGGCTGTTGGAAGATCGGATGCTGATACAGTGACCGAGATGTGCACTTTGCGTTGAGATGTGCGCAATGAGTTGGCCCGCCATATCAAAAACAGCTCGTGAACTTCCGAGGCTCTCAGGACCTTGCTGCCCAAATTCCGTGAGCTCTTGGCAGCGCTATTTGCGACTGTACCTTTCGATCAGCGGCCCATCCGACGGAGCACAGCAATAGGCGTCACTTGATGTAGGGGACACAAGTTGGCGATGGGTTGCATCAGTGGCATTGACAGTGCTCGGGTGGCGCTTATGATGCCTAGCGGAGTGGGGTGTCAGTAGTACGAGCAAGTATGGCGGACGAACAACTCGATCAGGAATCTCGACGAACCCGGCGTTTGACCGAACGTGCGAATTGTAGCAGGTGAACACAGCAATTCGCATCTCAAGTCCACGGAAACTGGATGGTCGACCAGGGAGGTGTACGTACTGTGCAGGACGACACCAGATCGATGAGCACGGTTCGGGTCGCGACTGCCCGCTGACGGTGAAGGAGAGAGGAGTGGGCGTCGCGCCAGTTATGCCAGCGGACCGGCAGCCGTTCATGTGCGTGCCACGGCATGACATGGCCGGTGTGAGAGCGAGCGCAGAGGAGTACAAATTGGTCGACAAGACGATCCAAAATGAAACTCAAACAGTCGCAGTTAGGGCGTCGCCGACGGAGTCTGTCACGTTTACGCTATCCGGGAAAGTCCTTTGCCAGGTCGTGGGCCATGGCGTGAACCGGTTCCTTGAGGAAGGGATGATGGGGAACCCTGGCGATAATTGTTGGATCTGGTCGATACCGAACTGGCAGTCCTCGCCGGTTAAATCCTTGCCCAGAATTGGGCCGCCGCGTGTCCTGCTTGTCTGATCAGGTCCATATCCCTTGAACAACGGCAACTTGTTCCGCTCCCATAAGTATTTCAACACCCACCTCCATGTTCCCAGTAAATTATTTCTGATCGTGCTCGACCGTCCCAGTTTCATGCCTATCTCCGTTGCACAGGCCATTCTTTGCTGACTTCAAGGCCCATTCGCGCGGTAATTCGGTTCGTCTTTGCCTTCCTCCTGCTCCTCGTCTGATCGCAGCCTCCAGTTTCCCTCTCGTTCGTGTATATTTAGTACCGTTCCAATAATGGCCAGTAAACTCCCCCTCACGCCGCCGCCCACCCTCCAACGAGGGAAGGCATGTCTTCGCTGCAGGTATTTTCAGTCTCGCTCTCGCCCGTGAGCCATGCTCAAACATGCATTGACCAGAAAACGAAAAATGGTCAGTCTCCCTCCGCCACTCGTCCACCCCCTCTCACGTCCTTGCAGAGATGTGACGGCGTCAAGCCCGCCTGCCAGCAATGTGTCCGCGCAAAGAAACCAGACGGGTGTCAGTACGACGATGGCAAGGGCAAGACGAGGACCCAGTTGTTACGGGAGAACATCGAGCGCCTCGAGCAGCGCATAAGGGAACTCGAAGATCCCGAGTTCACCTCTCCTTCCGTGACCCTGCACGATCCTCATCTCCACCGCCGGTCAGAAAGCTCGTCCTCGTCTTTGGTCGGCTCTCCAGGAAGCACGGGCTTTTCCGCGCCACACTCACCCCTCCCGCCATCAGGTATGCCGTACCGCCCCAACAATGCCCCTCGACTAAATCTTTCTCGTAGTCACGAACTCGCCCCAACATTCCTGGATGCAGGGTGTTCCTTCTCCGTCGCCAACGCCTCTTAGCGATGCCTTCCATATCGAGCAGCAGCCAACGGTGGATTTGGCACAGATGCTGTGCGTGCATCTTATCTTCGTCCCTTCCTTTTTCTCATGACATTTTCACAGGGTCGACATCTTCTCAACGCACTGCCATCAGTGTCTCCTAGGTCTCCACATGGGTCGATTACGAGATTCGTTCACCCGGCCCAGCGCCGAACAGCATCATCCTTGCCTCACAAACGCCATCTTCCTTTGGGCATGCTACATCTCACGACCGGGACCGCTGAGCGGGCATGAATCACACTATCTCACTCGTGCGCTCGAGGGGCTCAGCGAGGCACTTCAGTACAACAACCGGGTGCTCGACGTCGTCCAAGCTTCGTGCCTTTTGTCGCTCTACTTTTTGTCCAATGGCCGGGCATTAGAAGGGAGCTACCACGCAGCTGCCGCCGCGTCGTTGACCATGCAGTGTGGTCTTCATGGGGCCATGATGAATCGCTCAGTG
>JBBPUA010000381.1:0-19323 GCA_038094355.1 Afroboletus lepidellus | reverse complement strand
TTTTGGAGAAAGATCAATACATACGTCGAGGATATCGCGTTCGCTGGACTCGGCCTAGAGAATATGCAAAAGGTCAGCCTGATGCGTACGACGACATAGCAACCCAATCGTACCGACGTGTGTTCAGATGGACTATCGTGGCCTGTTGACGCCGAACGCTGCAGGTCTTGCTCACGAACGGAGGCCTAAGATGTGTCAGTCTATTCAGATGGATGGGATTTAATAACACTTGCATCAATGCTTGATAAACTCTCGATGACAATTTTGTTGTCTTCCCCAGCAATTGCAATGAACTGATTGTCTGGCGAGAAAGCGAGTGATCGTACGCCATTCGGGCACTCGATGCGACCGAGCTGAGCGTGTGTCGAGGTATCCCAAAATGTAACTGTATCCCCCGTCGAGTATGCGACGAATTTCCCATGCTTTGGTAGGGTGATACACGACGTGAAGCTTGTATCAGGTACTGCCCATTCCGAGACCGTTGAGTTTGCAAGTGGTTCAATTTGTTTAATTTTGCCTGCGAGCACGACAAGCAAGTGGGTATTAAACCATAGAAGAGCGTTATTGTATGCTGTGATTATTTCCGAGTTCGTGCTGATCTCTGCAAGCAAGTGACCATCATTGTCGTAGAGTCGGATGGTATTTTTGTAAGTGGCTGTGGCAATGTTGTCGCCCTGCGGTGAGTATTTTGCCGCGATCACTGAACCGCCATGCTTGAGTGTTTGCACTTGCTTTCCTGACAGAACATCCCAGACCACGGCCTTGTTTCCCTGTGATGCGACGACGAGGCGAGTGCTGTCCGGTGCAAAGTCGACACCGTATTGGACCGCATTACCATCCTCGTGCTCGATGACCTGTTCATATGTCTGTGCATCCCATACATGCACCTCGCCGTTGTTTCCTCCTGCTGCTATCCATTTCCCGTTGTTAGACACAGCGACACTCACGACATATCTCCCCTCTATGCTTGCAATCTGTGTGCCATTTCCGACTCGCCACACTCGGACCCCCTTGCCATCACCGCTTAGGAGGTGCTCGCCATTTGTCGAGAAGACCACTGCCCGGAGAGCATCCCCACCGTCGAATTCGATCGGTCCGCGTTGTTCTTGATCAATAATTAGTGACACGGCGTGTGTTCGTGGTCACCACCCACCGGTCGTCGTTAGTGAGGCCATTTTTCAACACGGGATGGTTATAGAAACCAAAGAATGAGGCACCTTCTTCGCTTTGCCAACACGTTGCGCGTGCCTAATTATGTACGGTTCACGCGCTTCGGCACCGCGTTCGGCGCTTGCGACACAAGCGCCCAACTTGAACGCGGCTCGGTGGAAATGTTCATGGTGAGCTTACCAAGCTGCAATACCTCTTTGAGCTGTGTAATAAAAATGGGGCGGCCTCAGCAAAGGGAACCAATGGCAAGGTCGCTCTTGCCCATGTTGGTGATGGTATTTCTTGGGTTCCATTGATGAAGGATCTGGCGGGGAGTGAACCATATTTTATGCCTGGCCTCACCCTGCAAGTACTTCTTCATGCGACGAGAAAATGGGGTGCATTTGAGTCATTCTCACTTTGTCTGGAGCAGGGTAACTACACCAGATTGTGTGAACGGTGGCATAATAGGTCAAGATCAATTACACTTATTTGCTGTGATATGATCACTTATGCAACGTTCAAATGTGCTGTGATTCTATATTAATTGTGGCTGGAATTCGTTAGGCATTACTGCCAAGCATGTTGTTCTGAGATCATGCCATGAAGTGCTCGCCTAGAAAAACGACAGAGTATGGGAGTGCCACTCTTCATGTTCGGCATTGCTCTGGATCCTAAGACCTGAGGGAAAATACATACCTAGTTTCTGTAAAAGAGAGTCCGTGAGAAATATTTTACAGCCCTGCTCTTCCTGTGGAACTGATCATGCTATTTATGTGGATCTAAAATCCGAGCAGGGGATACCTACATTCCAGTTCACTTTTCTGAGATCAGTGTCATCTCCAGCAAAACTTGGTCTCGAAATGCCAGAGGAACAACACAAACTCCATTATTTTCAGCTGGGGACCAGTCACATGCTTTGGCTTCAGACTACATGATGTTGGAGAGTCCCTGCAGCAGAGTGCCACAAGCTCCAAATACTGGCATTTCGTCTCACCCTTTTCAAACACATTGGCTTCTAGATGATGCCTATTTGCTTCTTGCTGTCACCACTGCTAGAGTTAGGTTTACATATCTAGGTTCAACCTAAGCATCAGGGATGATCATTTGCAATATCATTGTTTCCAGCAGCTCCATATAGGGAACACAATCCAGCAACTCAGAAAGTGTCTTGTGGACATGGAGCCGCTTATCACGCTCGACTCTGTAGCTTCAGGGTTCAGTCACAACACCTTGAGCACGAAAAAAGTCCTGAATTATTAGTGAACATGTACGATATAGAATGACGAACGAACGTTTACGGCACAAGCGGAGAAAGTATGTAACGGCGCGGGGCAGCCGGGGCAGCACGAGCCGCAGATGCTGGGCGTGGGGTATTTTATGGGGAAGACACCATGTGATCATTTTGACAGATCATGCCAAGGAATCGCAGCTGGATGACATACATGTAAATTTCTCGGGTTAGTAGTTCAAAGAACGTGAAAGCTCACCTCAGTAAAAACATCGTGCGTCCACACCCAGGAGGGCGGAGTAAATGTGGGTGACAGTGCGATAGGTTGGACTCTTGTACACCGGACCTCCGTCCAGCCTGAGCGTGCTCCCTGTGTCAAAGTCGACATACCATGAATGGATCCCTTGGACGGTACTCCAGCACCGACAGTGGGTTCTTCCACGTAGCTGAAAGCGCGGGTGTATGTAGAGAGAATTGCCTACAGGTACGGGTATCAGGAACGACGCGGTGCGCCTCAATCCAAGGCAATTCCCGACGATTCCCCGTGATAAGCATAGTCATACCCTGCAACCAAGCATCATCAAAATAGGTCAGCGTTGACGAGGCAAGAGCGATTCGGCCACGTCGCTCGGTTTCCACAATAGCTGATACCTCTGGAACGAAGGCTGCTCAGAATCTCTGAGAAGCCTACTAGCGAAACTCCATGCCACCTTGAGAATTGCAAGGCAGGACCCAGGATGGGTGTGGAGTGAAGACCGGATACCGCTTGCTCGTAACGGCACAAAGATCGCATCGGATTCATCAAGAAAACTGGCAGTGATAACAGCCAGATAAAAGACGAGCAGCTCCATTCATTGTTGTCTCGATATGTAGAGTCATACCCTTCTAGCTTGGATCAGATTACTACGTTGTTCCATATCATTCGTGGATTGGTTGTTCCTAGAAACATGGCGCATCTTGAGAATCCTCGCACGTTGTCGTTTGGGCGGTCAGAAGCACGACACAAGCGCCGAACGTGATGCTAAAACTGAACATATTACGCAAGAACGTGTTTGCAAAGCGAAGAAGCTCCCGCACCTTGTTCTCGACGCCTGCCACCATATGGTGGCTTCACTGACGACCGGTAAGTAATGACCAAAAGGAGCGCATCCTGTTCAAGCCCAGGCTAACTGTTTAACAAGACCGGCCTCGTGGTCCGACCGAGCTCGACAGCGGTGGGGACACATGGGCGGTGGCCTTCTCGACGAACGGCGAGTACCTCGTGAGCGGAGACGACGAAGGGGTCCGGGTATGGCAATGCGAAGACGGCATGCAAATCGCAAGAATGCAAGCGGGGATCGTTGTCAGTCTTGCCGTGTCCAACGACGGGAGATGGATGGCGACAGGAGCCAACTGGGGCGACCTGCATATCTGGGACACACGGACGTACGAACGCGTCGTCTCGCACGACGAGGATGAAGCAACCATTCATGGCGTCGATTTCTCGGCGGACAACACTCGGCTCGTCGCTGCATCGCAGTCCAGGAAGGCCATGGTCTGGGACATTGCGTCTCGCAAGCAAACGCAGACGCTCGGCCATGAAGGCGCCGTGATAGCAGCGAAATACTCCCCACGAGGCGATCGTATGGCAACTGCCACCGAGGAAAATTCTATTCGAATCTACGACGACGCTGGCGGCATGCTTTCGGTAATCCATATGACGGTCATTCCGTGGTACAACAATGGTTTACTATGGTTTGACGAGCACCTGCTTGTCTTGTCTGATAATAAAATCAAGCAAATAGAACCATCTGCGGGGTCGACGCTCTCCGAGTGGCCAGCTCCAGATTCCGGCTCTTCGTCGTGCATCACTCTTCCGAAACACGGGAGATTCATCGCATGCTCAAACGAACGCACCGTCATATGTTGGGACGTGTTGGCGCCTGTTCGGCTCGGTGTCTTTGAGAGTCCTGAGGATATACGATCAATCGCTATCTCACCAAACAGCCGTTTCATTGCGATTGGTGGGAGGGACAAGAAAATTGTCGTCGAAAGCTTATCGGGGATCAATGCAAGTGTTGTTGGACCATGTCCATTGGAATAAACTGACGGATCATGTCAGACCATCCCTCGAGAGCCGGGACAAGACCCGCCGCCCCCGACGTCGAAAGATCACGATGATAATCCATCCAACCCCACGCCAGTATGATTGGGACATTCTACGTTATGTGCCGCGCTGATCTTTTCCTTACTCTCCAGGGAGGATCAACTACAGTTCAATCCCAGTCATCAGCACATAGCGAAGAAGCCGCCGGTGGCCTCGAGGTATGCACACTATTTTGTCCTGGACCAGTTCTTATCATTACCTAGGTCGGCGGGTTACCGATGAGCATACCTGCTGCTCCATTCGGTGACGACAAGGTCGGCAATCGTCGTTCTTCTCGTTTCTGCGTTCGAGCTGACCACACGTATAGCCCCCATCGCCAACGCACTCGGATCAAGGATCACCATCGGGCCCCTCCACTACAGTGCCACAGACGGATATCGGGCCCGTGGCACCCGAAGAAGCACCTCTAGACAAGAATTCCAACAGATCGTCTAGGTGCCTTCTCGTATTTAAATCTTGGATATCGTCAAAGGGTCAGGGCAAGAAAAAATGGGATCACTCTGATGGTACTACGAGCATTGCCAAGGTCAAGGTACGTTGTCCCTCGGACCTTTTCGCGACTGTTGCTCACTCTTTGATCGCAGCGCAAACCATCTCGAAAGGGAGCGCTTCTCACCTCTTTGGACAAGGACCCCTTCAAGAATACCAGACCTCTCGCGGATCAATCTCAGGTAGGCTCAATTGCGTCTGTTCTTGAGGATGAACTAAATCATACCCACAGTCGAAGCGCATGCGGGAACCATGGAAGCCCTCGACAGGAAGCATCTCCGTGACGGTGCGCGTCCTTTGCTTGACTCGAGGTGGATGCACTCACACTCAATCAGCATCCTGAACCTGGCAAAGAAGCCGCCGTTGCGTGCGCCGTGATTCCGTGGTGGATGGTGCCGTGTTGCGGGTGTTGTAAAACGGTGACTGTGGATGGGACGCATTAATTCAGCGCAGGCCCTATGTACGCGTCGATGTTTTGATTACATATGTGCAGTGAGGAAGGATCCCGCCGTCGAACGTCTGGGGTAGTAGATCGTTTCCGCTGTAATTTTAACGGCGGATGACTTCGGGGGCTGGACGGTTATTACAACGCTGTATCTTATTTACCTTGTCTGTGAAGGTGGGTCAACAGAAGAATAACGAGCAAGAAAAGTGGATCCAAGTCTCGAATTGTGCTACAGCTACTCGACAAGGTCTGAAACGCATAGGATTCTACACAGGACTAGCAAGACACAAATGTAAAAGAAAGACGATATGACGACGACAGCCACTTCCTTGTAGAGAGCAGAAGCGCCGAACCTGATTACGTACGCAACGTTTGACGGTCACCACGTCTTGGAAATGGCAGCCTCATTAACGACGACGACTGGTGGGTGGTGACCAGAAGGAGCACACCTTGTCGCTGACTATTGAACAAGACCGCCTTGGGCCGACTGAATTCTGCGGAGAAGGTGTTGTACATGCAGTCACCTTTTCAACGAATGGCGAGTATCTCGTGAGCGGCGACGAAGATGGACTCCGGGTGTGGCAAGTTGAAGATGGCATACAAACGGCAAGAATGGAGGGGAGAGATGTTCTAAGTGTTGCTGTGTCTGACGACGGGAAATGGATGGCAACGGGGGGGCTCTATGGCGACGTGCATGTGTGGGACATGCAGACACACGAACAAGTCATTGAGCACCAGGAAGAGGAGGAACGAACCGTCATTCATGGTGTCAACTTTTCGCCTGACAGTACTCGACTGGTCGTCGCATCACACAACAACAAAGCCACAATTTGGGATGTTCAGTTGAAGAAACAATGGCACATTCTTGACCACGACAGCTCTGTAATTGCAGCGAAATACTCACCGCAGGGTGACCACATCGCCACGGCCACGGACGAGAAGTCTATTCGGGTCTACAGCAACAATGGCCACTTGCTCACAGAAATCAATACGACAGTAATCCCATGGTACAATAATGGTCTTCTATGGTTCAACACCCATCTACTCGTCGTATCCGAAGACAAGATCGAACAAATTGAACCATCTGCAGGAGCAACAGTCGCGGAGTGGTCGGTCTCCGGTACGGGCACCTGGTCATGCCATATCGCTCTACCGAAGCACGGGAAATTTGTTGCATACTGTTTCCTGCGTACCGTCACATTCTGGGACACCTCGACGCATGCTCGGCTCGGTCTCTTCAAGCACCCGGAAGACATACGATCTATTGCTTTCTCACCAGATGACCACTTCATCGTGATGGCTGGAGTGGATGGCAAAATTCTCATCGAGAGTTTATCAAGCATCAACGCAGGTGTTTTTGTATCACAATCATTCGAGTAAACTAATGCATTTCAGGCTTCTATTTGGACATACTCAACGTATGTGTTTATGTCTGTCCTGGGCGACCTCTTACGATCACTCAGGTCGAGTTGCCAACGAGTAAACCTGCCGCCCCATTCAATTATGACGAGGTCGATGATTGTTGGATTCTTCTGGTTCTATATTAACGCTACTACAGCCCCCTTCTCCAGCTCACTCCGCCTACGCCGAAGGGTCGCCACCGGCCACATCGCATGTATCACGGTTGCCAGACGTTGGACCAAGGACACCCTCTCCGGAAGCATCGGCTCGGGAACATATCCGCAAGCCACTGCTTCTTTCCCGATTCAGGAAGTGGATATTGACGAAGAAGGGTACCAAGAGCACAACTACAGACATTTCCCACCAGCCAGATCCCACCAGTTCAGTTGGCCATCAGCCTCGTTTCCGGTCGCTGATGACAGCGAGTTGGATGTCATCAGGGACGATTGTGGAGGGTAAACGCCAGAAAGTGAGTGGTTCCCCTATCAGGATGGGTGCGATGGTTTCAACGTTTCATCGTAGCGAATGGTGTTCAGAGGAGTCCCAACACACGGGGTACACCGTCCATCAGGTTTATTCACAGTCGCTGATCATTATGACAGCATAAACAACCTCCAAAGGCACAGCCCTCCGCGTCCCTGCATACGGACGCTTCCTGTAACAAGCAAGATTCTCTGGATCCGACGGAGGTAGGTCCGGTGCATCATTTCTTGACCATGGTGCATCTGATCGCGACTGATTTCTTACACACAAAGGCCGCAGCACCAACTCCTGAGAATACGTCCAAGGAACTTTTGCGCAGGGAACAAGATGCTGTAGATCAGAACGAGGTACACCCGGTGCGTCTGACGCACGCGAGAGATATATCGAGTGCCTCTCTCGGAAGCGACTCTGTGAGTGCGCGTGCTTTGTTTTCGCCGACGTGGATGGACTCATTCGACTAGCATCCCGAACCCGACGATGTAGCCGCAGCGCTCGTTCCGATTCCAAAGTGGATGGTGCCATGGTGCGGGTGTTACAAG
This sequence comes from Afroboletus lepidellus, assembly GCA_038094355.1. Lineage (NCBI taxonomy): Eukaryota > Fungi > Basidiomycota > Agaricomycetes > Boletales > Boletaceae > Afroboletus > Afroboletus lepidellus. The sequence continues at coordinate 11,440 of JBBPUA010000381.1, read as the reverse complement.
ATTGTGACCATGGACGGGACGCATTGACCTCATTTCATATGTATGTACGTGTGGATGTGTTGATAGATCAAACGAGGGGATGTAGATCCTTTGGATACCTGCTATCGCATTGGATCCAGCCTCTACAGCCCCACTGTTCAATGTAGCCAGAATACTCATGCAGATGAACGGAAGCTGTACGGTGATACTTGATGACCTTGGCTGACTACTTCATGGTAAACACTAGCCATTTGTCAACGCGAACGCGCCTGGTCATTTCGCTGCAACTGGTCGCACGCAGAGAAGTAGAAAAGATATATCTTGTTCCTCGTTAAAGGCGTCGCCACCACATTCGAGAACCCTGCAGCTCATTGTTCTTAATTAACTCCACCGACGGCTCCTCAAAGTCCATCTGGTGTGCTCCTAGGTATAGGCAGATACGCCGGAGCACTGAGGATTTTCACTGCTTCTGGTTCATGAGGCGGGTACCTTGGCTGCAGGAACGGCTCCGCCCTGAGTGTAACAATGAGGCGCAAACAAATGTCAGTGCAGCTCAGACGCGCGGAAGAGGGTTGCAACAAACTCTTTCGGCATGTCTATGGAGCTTCGGAGCTGTGTAAAAGTATCGTACGTGTATTTCAAGAACTGGTATCCATCTGAATCACGGTCAACTAGCGTCTGTCGCATCAAGGACTTGGCCGGAACATGCACTCACATCCAGACTCGCCGACGCCACCGAATGGTAGTTCTTTCACTATGTTAAGTCAGGTGCGTCAGAGGCATAATCCGCGGTGAGTAGCATGTCAACGCCGTGGTCTGCAACCATGACGTCATGTTGGGCCATATAACTTACCGCTCAGTTGCTGGAACGTATCGTTAAAGACGATCCCGCCACTTTGGGTTTCGTTGATGACTGAAATGGTGCGTGAGATGGACGACGAGAAAAAGACAGGAACTTACGCCTCTGTTTAACCATCTGGTCTTCCGTAAACACGTACAGCACAAGTGGGTGAGGTCTTTTTGGTTGATCAGTACATAGCCATGTGCACATGGCCAAACAGACCGTGCGTTAATAAAGCCAAGCGCTTCATCCAAGCTATCCACTGGGACGATGGCCAGTATAGGCCCAAAGAGCTCTCTGCGACACAAGATAAGACACTAGTCACTAAAATGCGTTCACGCGCACTCTTCCAGCAAAGCATCACCATCCTTAACGTTCTTGATAACAGTAGGTTCGATTCGCTTGCTCACCGCTTCCCTCTTTCCGTCAAAGACATCCGTTACTCTATCGCCCTTCGTACGGTCGAGTAGAGAGTTCAGTCGGTCAAAGTGGAATTGGTTTACAATACTCCCATAATGGGCAGAGCCAATTGCGCTGTCTGGAAAGAATGATTTGTATGCCTTCTTGAGGCTTTGGACGAATTCGTCTTGTTTCGTCCGGGGTATGAGAATGTAATCTGGTGAAACGCAGACCTGACACATTAATTGCCATCATGTGACAACTCTCAAAAGATATAAGTTAGCACATCACTTTACTTACCTGCCCAGCATTGTTACATTTTCCCCATAGAATGCGCTTGGCCGCCAAATCCATGTCATAAGCAGAATCCACGAGTACGGGACTTTTCCCACCTAGTTCAAGCGTGAGTGGAGTGAGATGTTTGGCAGCGGCGGAAGCGACGATGCGGGCCACTCGACTATTCCCTGTGTAGAAAATGTGATCCCACTGCAGTTCGAGAAGCTTGGCTGCCTCTTGCGCGGTACCGTTCACGACCTGGTATGCGGAAGAGTCAAGGTACTTTGGAAGCAGATCCGCCAGGAGTTTGGAATAGTGAGGGATGGCTTCCGAAGGTTTGACCACGGCACAGCAGCCAGCTGCAATAGCCCCTATGAGAGGCTGGAAAGTAAGGATGAACGGCGCGTTCCATGGTCTACGCCACAGAAACACCACGCCAGTCAAACGCGACCCTGTTCGGATGAAGAACATCGAGACGCACGAAATGACAAGTACGGTGCCCTTGGGTGCCTTGTGGATCCTATACGGGGTTACGATTCCGCATATTAGGTCGCCGACGTGCACCAGATGAAAACTGAGTAAAAAGAGAAACCCCAAGTGAGACTCACGTTGGTTTCCATGCTTTCTGCCAGTCCGGCACCTCTGGATGTTCGGGCGCCGCCCAGGTATCCAACAGTCTGGCGCTCTTGATTGCCTGTTGCACGATAGGACCAACCTCAGCAAAGAGCACCTCTGCTCTCGATTTCGAGAGGTCCTTTGCGAGCGCGTCGCAGACAGCCTCGGCCTCGTTTTGGGCCAACCGAGCGATCTGGCAGAGCTGGTGTTTACGCCAAGTGAGCGAGCGGGTGACGCCCGTGTTGAACGTTGCTCGAAGCGCTTCCCTGATCTGTCGAAAGCGTGGTGTCCAATCGCAACCGACTTGGGAAAGCAGCTCGCGCTCACTTTAGGGACCTCCTCAATGGTGGGGGTCGTCATGGTTCGTGTCGTCACGGGCGATTGTCCAACTAGTTTCAAGTCGGGCGTGGGCACGCTTTCATCAGGCGCTGGGAATCATTGGTCCTGTTTGCGGCGTTCCATTTCTGCATGTAAGTGTCTGTAAAAGTTCAAGTTATTTTGGGCACTAGTAAGTCCATGGCTAGGTCCGTCGGAAGAATAATAAATAAATTACGAGCGCAGGGATGGAACGACCTAGATATGGACGTTCTGTAAGTGAAGGTGACCCACCATGTCACATTGTAGTGAATCTGACCACGGCAAGATCTGGTCCCACGCCTCGTAAAACCCTACAACTTGAATGGGAACATACTGCTGAGTAGGTATCAAGGACACCTCTACATATCGCCCATCCGAGAGCCACAATGTAACCTGTGGCTTAACAGATCACCAATGTTTAGGAGAAGATCCATGACATTCAGGACACCGCACAGAAACCTCGCAAAACTCTGCTACAACTATCCTACACGCGTGTAACTGTTTTTTTTTTGTTATGGTTACTCACACATCCTTCATCAAGTCTTCAGCTAATGAATAGATGACCGTTCTTTCAAACGCTGTCGAACGTCCACTTCGTGTTTGTTCCCCCTGTGTGAGTAACAAGCAGGATCTGTGCCGAACAAGGATTAGAGGCATCCGCGTGCTAGTAGACGCGGCAAAATCTAATCCGTACCTGCTCATAGTCGACGCCCGCAGGCATCTGCCAGACATAGGTTGCATCTGGAGACTGGAGGCTTTGAAAGCTCGATGTCAACGGAAACGCAGAGAAGAAGCCGATGCAGAACTCACTAGTACATGCCACTGTCCACTTTGACAATGGTCCAGATCGTATTGTTTGGGGAACCGACAAGCGAACCACCCTGTTAGTATTTGGATCACGATCAGTTCCGTATGTTTGATGTCGTCCTATCTGCTAGCACACATACTTGAATCTGCTGCGCATCTGCGTAGCTCCCAGTAGACGTGCTCTGGATAAGGACTTGGTTGCCGCCATCTCCAACATTCGTGATCGCCCACTACAAAATGTGAGTAAATCCCCCCCGCAACGGACCACACAAACCTTGTCGTTCGTGTTCGAGCTACGATCGCCGTATGCACAGATTGGTCCATTCGGGACAGCGTTGATGAGGTCAGCGACGAAACCGGTGAATTGGCCGTTTCGGATTTTGTAGGTGCCGTCAGGGATTAAAGGAGCCATTGTGAATACTAGTGCGCTGAACACCAATGCACATTCGGGTTGGAAGGGTGGGCATATATACGTTTTCAAACTGCAGCTGGGAACGATTGCGGACATACAGAGACTCTGACATATCATCCACTTTCCATCAGAACGGCATAATCATCATATAAAGCCGCACTTACTGAAGCAACGCCCCAAGATTCAATTGTTCCCCCTAGATTCGTAGGTTTCTCTGTTCTCCGTACTCAGCTACTGGAATCACTTGACCAATTCGAGTGACAGGTACAGAACCACGGGAAAGGGAGAACCATTAGATTGGCAATAAATCAGCGGTCGAGCATTGATGCCCCCGAAAAGAGAGATACGTTGACATTTTAGCAATTTGAACATTGGTTTTCTGAGAAGCATCTGGTGGCAGATGAATGCTCTCCGTCGCCGCGTCTGGTTGCATCGAGCACAGGAGTAGAGAAAATGGTCCGCTTAGTAGCACCTTCAATGCAATAAGACAATTATTCCATCAGAACTACTCACCAATGATTGTGTCCGAGTTAAGTCGAGACAAGTGTATTGAATAGTACCCAGGCCTATAGCAACTTCCGAAGTAGGAGCAGGCAATTATGGAGGTCGAAACTTCCTCAAGCGTATGGCTTTCAACAATGGGGCGCCGCTCTCTCCAAATCTCCGGTGACATCTCTACGCCCATTGCGGTATTTCAGCACAACACACATGCCTGACTCCATCGCTTTGCGCCGTGTTATCCAAGTCATTTGGAAGGTGCAGACAGCGACGTGCGGGACGAGTCGAGCTGTATTACCACCGTTGTCGTTATCTGGTGTCGGCTGGAGGTGTCGAGGTAAGGGACTAGGTGAAGGGAGAGGGAGAGTTCAATTTGTTGTGGGTGGGTACGGTACCAATGACCAACTGATCGAAAGCCAATTTGGTCCATCTTCCCGACTCACGCAACCGCAAAGCCGATCACCCGGGTCATTTCCGCGCCGACAAGGAACCCAGGAATTCGAAGGTCTGCCATCCGCACCGGGAAGTTCCGATCCTACTCAAATCCGTCGCCATCGCTGCCCAACTGCCCAGAGAGGCTCTGAAAACCATTTACAGGCGGTATGACAGTGGACGCACCTGCCCGCAGCAGAATGGCAGCATCATGTTGCTATTCATTGCTCCGGGACTTTGCCTGCTCTACCACCACATGCTCTACCATGCCCACCTCTACCACAACGACGGTGGTGAGGATGATGTCAGCGTAACAGCTCACCAATCACCGTGACGACGACGGTAAGGGCGACGCGACACAATCTATGCAGCCAAAAATCCACCCTCACTTTGGGAGGGTTACCCTGCGACACCTAGTAGCAATGGCAGTGCTCTCGAGTGGTTCAGGCATTCGGTATACTGGCCCACTCACGTGCTCGTAGGTGCCCCAATCCATAATCTCGAGAGCGACGTGTAAGCGGAATAAGAAAGTGAGATGTGTCGCGCGCGTTGATACTGTTCAGTTGATTTGAGTCAGTGTCAAATGGCAATGTTACGAAAGGACAGCTTAGGCTCGTCTCCAGGTGTAGTAGAGGGCAGGGCGAGGGCAAAGATGCAGATTCTGGAGAGTCGAGTCACGGCAAGGCATGTAATGGATACATGGTGACATACCTGGGCCCTTCCAGTCAGTCTCCGCAAAGATACATTGATGGCCGCTGCAGGTTCGCGTATATTGCACCTCTCAACTGTTCTAACATCTTCTATAATCTATAGCAATGTGTCCGGCGCCGATTCGTCTGATTCCACCATGACGTGACCGCATTTGTATGCGAGGACGACGAGAGTTGGGGGGACGTGACAAGGCAGAATGGTAAGGTGGAGATAGCGCATGAGCGTTCGGCCTCGAAACGATGTGGCGGAGGGGTGGGATGAGTTGGTTGGACTCAAAGGATGTGGGGGGTTTGACGGTGAGCGATCGGGCTCGAGACGATACGCCGGAGGCGGCGGACGAGTTGGTGGAGTTGAAGGGCGCAGTGGGGGTAGTGCTTGAGCTTGAGCGCTCGGGCTCGAAATGACATGGTGGAGGCGGGAGAGTGCTTGAGCTCGATGACGTGATGGGGCGGCAAATGAGCACTCGGGCTCAGCAGACGCGGTGGGATGACCAACATAGTTGAGACAGCGTACGAGTGATCATGCTCGGCAGACGCGATTGGAGCGATGGAAACAAGCGATCGGGCTCGTAACCATGATGTAGTGGAGGCATCGCGGGGGTCGACTAGTGTCATCGTTGAGTTGGGCACGCGATGAGCGCAAGGAAGGAGAGTGACGATTAATTGCCGTGTCATTATGGATGAATGGGACTGTCGGCGAGTGAGCTGCGATAGGAGAATTACTCGAAGTTAGAGTGGGACAGAAATCAATAATGACGCACACCTCATGACGAAGACGCAATACAACGACGCCTGCGAGATGCTGCCTAAGTGCACACGCAAACGGCCAAACTAGCTTGCATTAGATACAATGAGCTAGTGTAGATTTGGTAGACAGTGCGACAGAAGCTGTTTAGGTCATGAAGGGGTGAGTCGCGCGGCACGAGTGTCAAAACCGGCCGAGTTGTATCACCACAATTGTCGTTGTCTGGCGTCGTCGGATCGGCCAGAGGCTTCGAAGCCCCATCTCTCCCCCGCAAGCCGACGCAACACCCCGATCACAACTTCCGCCGTACATTGGTCCTCTTGCGACTCGTCGACACTATCCAGCTTCAACCGCGTCAACAACCTCTCGCCCCAGCTTACCGCAAGCACTCCCGAGGTGACTTCATTGTCCACGCTGGGTGCAAAATCGCACCGACTGCCGCCGAGCGCGAGATATTGTTGGGCCAGTGAGAAACGAAATGGCACGAGGATGATTCGCAGGTCGTGCCGCTCGCCCAGATTGGCAGTAATACGAGTTCCGCACTTCACCAAGGCGTGCCCATGAATAGTCTGCTATCTCGAAGCATCAGTACTTGGACGGCAGCAAACATCCTCCTTTGAATGTAGTTTGCATCTTAGATGCCCGCTGTAATTCCAGCTTGGTGGTGTTACGGGGAGAAGGTCGAAAGCACGTGTTGGAAAGGGCCGGTCAAGCTAAGGAAATATATGATAGACGGGGAAAACATACACGGGGTAATTCCGCACCAAACGTCCTGCAGAGGAAGATTCGCGAACAGTCTTGACGCTCCAGGTGAGATTAGGACTCGGTTCCATGGTACTTCTATATGGGATCTTTGAGCCTGATTAAATGAGGGCTTCCTCGGCAGCGCGAATTCAGCTTAGGGAATCCACCCCTCACTTATATCTATCAGCTTGGATAGCACGTACATATTCAGAATCAACAATGGCAAAATACGAGAAACCAGGGACTCACTGCATTGGTTCCATCCGATGTGTACACTTGTCCATGCCTGCCCGAGAATCGTCTTCATGCCGAAGGAGCATGGGGTAATAATCATTCACCTAGACTGCGAGAGGAGGTGAGCATGTATTGGAAAAAGTGGGGTGAAACACGAAACACTACTCCGTGATGGTGCACTTGTTGACGGACACGCACCGCTTGAACGAGGCGCTCTAATAAGGACCTCGTTTAGGGCATCTGGCATTAGTTGAAAAGGCAAGGTACGACGTACCTGGCAAAAGTGATCAATCCTCAAACTCTACGTCCGGGATCAAAACGGGGACGCTCGAACGGAGCTGGCGCATTCGAACATTAATGTAGCTGCACGAATCCCTGGCTGAATTGAACCGTGCTATTGCCGAGCATGCCGACCCAAAGATTCAGAGTCGTCCGATCCTTGACGCTGTCGATGACGTTTTTGCGACGTCGGTCGCAATGCAAAGTCGTTACGGTGTGTGACGCGTGGCAGTGTTCGCCGCGCGGTCTGAAAGAACCTCTTCGACAATAAATTGGCGTTCAAGTATGACTCAAAGTAAGGATCGTACATTGTTCGAGACTTTGGGGGTCGCTCCCGATACCGTTGACGTACTGCAGACGTACCGCGGATGAATGGAGAAGAAGCAAGCCAGGATGTCAGTGTAGCTGAACTGACATCAGCAAATTCGTACACACGTTTTCGCCGACACATTGGGCGTCAGAAACGTCGCAAGCGCCGAACGCTGTGCTAAACTGCATCAGGGGACCTGATGAAAGCACGTGCTCACAAAGTGAAGAAGGCTCCGCAACTCATTAATCACTCTCTGACTCCTACGACTATTTCGTGTTGAAAAATGGTGGTCCCATCGACGACGACTGGTGAGTAGTGACCAGGAGTGCGCTTTGTCGCTAATTATGAACAAGAGCGACACAGGCCAACCGAACTTGATGGCGGTAACGTATGGGCAGTGGTCTTCTCAATAAATGGCGAACATCTCGTGAGCAGCGACGATGAGGGGGTGCGAGTGTGGCAAGTCAAAGATGGCACACAAATCGCAAGGATGGAGGGGAGATACGTGGCAAGTGTGGCTGTGTCCAACGACGAAAAATGGATAGCAGCAGGGGGACTCTATGGCGAGTTGCAAATGTGGGATGCACACACATACGAGCGAGTCATCGAACACAAGGATGGCAGCGCAGCTCAAGAAGGTATTGACTTTTCACCGGACAACACAATGTTTGTCGTTGCATCATTCGAGAACAACAAGGCTACGATCTGGGACATTTCGTCGAAAAAACAACAGCACGCTCTTCACCACGACGGCTCTGTGATTGTAGCCAAATACTCACCGCAGGGTGACCGCATTGCTACGGCCACACACGATCAATCAATTTGGATCTACAACAATGACGGTCACTTGCTCACAGAGATCAAAATGAAAGTAATCCCCCGCTTCAACAAAGGTCTGCTATGGTTCAATGACCACCTGCTCGTCGTGTCCGAAGGCAAGCTCAAAGAAATTGAAGTCACCGGTTCGGTGGTGTCAGAGTGGTCAGCCTCCGATACAAATTCCCCGTCGTGTATCGCTCTCCCAAAACACACGAAATTGGTCGCATGCTCTGCGGAGCGCACCGTTACATTTTGGGACGCATCGACACGTGCTCAGCTTGGTCTTATCGAGCGCCCGAAGACCATACAATCGATTGCTTTCTCCCCAGATGACCGCTTCATCGCAATCGGCGGAAACGACAACAAAATTGTCATCGAGAGTTTATCAGGCATTGACGCGAGTATTGTCAAATCCTATCCATTTGCATAGACTGACACATCCCAGGCCTCCATTCGCGAGCAAGATGAGCAGCGGTCGACGTCAAAAGGTCACGACGATAATTCATCCGACCATACGTCGGTATGATTGGGTCGTCGCTCTGCCGTCGTACGCATCAGGTTGACATTTCACACGCTCTCTAGGCCGAGTCCAGCGAAGGCGATGGTGCCGATGATATTCTTAACGTATGCATTTATTTCTGGCACGAGGCGACTTCTTATAATCGCACAGGTTGAGGTACCAACGAGCAAACCCGCGACCGCATTCGATTACGATGAGGTTCGTGATCGCTGCATTCTTTTTGTTTTGCATTGACGCTGTCGCAGCCACCCTCTCCAGTGTTCTCTGCCCATGCCGAACACTCGCCGCTAGGCCCATCACATGTACTGCAATCGTCGGACGTTAAGCCACCTCCAGAGCATATCTCCAACTTATTCAGACGTTTTTTGACATTCAAAAAGTGGACATTTACGAAAAAGAGTGACAAAGTTCGTGCCAAGCTAACATCGGATCATTCCGATACAGCCGACGATCAACCTCGTTTCCAGTCGCCAACGACAGCAAGCGGAATACCCTTGGGGACCATCGCTGTGGGTAAAGCACAGAAGGTGAGTGGTCCAGTTAGTTGGACGAACAAAACGAACCCTGCGTTTTGTCCTAGCGAGTGGTGTTCAAAGGTGTCCCAAAACGCTTGGTACACCATCCGTCGGAGTTTTCGCACGTTGATAATAATGACGGTGCAAACAGCTTGCAAAGGCACCTACTCCCGCTTCTCCGCACAAGAATGCGTCTAAAAATGCTGCAAATTTGGGACGTCGCGCTGATCAGAATGAGGAATTTATGGAAGAAGCGAGAGATCCATTGCAGCCCTCGACGGGAAGCCACCCCATGACAGAAGCTGTACCTCTCATATCCCCAGATGACCTCTCGAAGAATGCTCCAGTTACGAGACGTGTCGTAGCTCAGAACGAGGCAAGTCCGGTGCCTCTGGAGCAAACGAGAGACTCGGTCGAAAGCGTCGCCTTGACGGTGCGCGTAGATCACTTTACTCGAGGTAGATGCGCTCACACTTGATCAGGATCCTGAAGCCCCCGTCGCGTTCGTGATTCCAAAGTGGATGGTACCATGGTGTGTGTACTGCAAAACAGTCACCCTGAACGGGACGCATTGATTTAGCTCATACATATTTCAACCTCGTGTGTACATCTCAATGTTTTACTTGTAATCAAACGAGGAGATCATCCTTTGGAGCGACAGCCATGAAGCAAGTGGGATCAAAGGTGGGTGCCTGTGATCTTTTTTGTCCGATGTGGCAGAACTGGTGGCTCAACTGACGGTATCCCGAGTCCGCTGCCATTTTCGAAGTGACGGTGTGATACAGAAGAATATGGCATTCTTCCACCATGCACAGAAAAGCGCCGTTCGAGTCAGACTTTGTTGCCACTGCCCAATCTTTTTCTTGAGATTTGCGGGGCATGTAGTCACGAAGGATAAAATAGAATGGAGTGCCAGCGAGCTTGGGCATGGGGTGATAATCATTTACCGAGATGAGAATGCATGGACGAAAGGGGGTAAAACAAGAACCAATATCACCTTCATGATAGATTCAGAATTGTGGCTCTTTGTTGATATCGGAAATATTCGGTAGATCCGACTGGCGCAGGACAAGCGAGGAGTAGGGATATCAGTGGGAGATACTCACTGATAGAACGATACGAGAGTTCTTGGTTAGATAATGAAGAGATGAAGTCAAAGTGTTGAGAATCAATCACTTGGACTTATAGTTCTGAGGTGGGGTAAGAGAACAGAGATGTCCGCTTGTATTGCCAGGCTGTAAGGCCGGTCTTATATAGTACAAGCTTTATTTGTACGTATGTACGACTCTTTCCTAAGAAAGGTGAAATGATAGAATATCGTAGAATGTGATGGAACATCACATGACAGTGTCCTTTATCTATAGCCAATGGCATAAAAGGAGCTTATCTCCATGAGAAGATATTGTAAGCGAAATATAATCTGAAACACGTGATGAAACACTTAGATCGTTTCAGGTAAAATAAGAGTTCTAGATCTATTAAGATACTAGAAACTCAACACTCCTCCTTGCTAAGATATCTTCTTTAGCGTTGCTGGTGTTCTAGAGATCATAGCAAGAGATCTCCTGCCAGAGACAAACTTGTCTCGTCCAAGGTTCTTTGTGAAGATGTCCGCTAACTGTTGATCAGTAGGGACAAAGAAGAGTTCTACTTCTCCATATTCGACAGCTTCACGGATGTAATGATCATCCTTACGGACATGTTTGATACGTCCTTCTTGGACAGGGTTTGAAGCAAGAAAGATCGCGCCTTGATTATCAACACACATAGGTGTAGGAAACAGGTTGAATCCGAGTTCACCATAAAGGTTACGAATCCATTGGAGTTGTGACACTGTTTCAGTCATAGCGATGTATTCGGCTTCAGTGGAGGATTTCCTAACTCTCTTATTACGCTTGGATAACCATGATATCAACCCATTTGCTAGGAAGATACCATATCCCATAGT